>JAVSBS010019979.1:48932-60345 GCA_033124195.1 Coracias cyanogaster
CCCTCGTGGCGGCGCCCACAGCGCGGCCCGGCCGCCGCCATCGCCCGAGCCGGGCGCGGCCGCGGGGCGGCTGCCGAGCCACCGCCCGTATTTCGCCTCCCGCAGCAGGAGCGGCTTTTCCTGCCCTTTCTCACCCTCTGAGTCTGCTCCTCACAAGGCACCGGCGGCAGCCGCGGTGCTGCCCCTGCCAGTTCTGGCAGAGCTCCTACCCCTCGGGTTCTCCAGGCCAGGGGTGATGGGAAGCACGGTAGGGAGGCACAACATTTAATAACAACAACAATACTAATAAACCCAACTGTTCCTGTCAGGGGAAAATAAATTCAGATAAGCCAGAAACTGTTATCGTTAAGCAGAGCTTTAAGGAAATCAATGAGCTTAATAATTAAAGATCTTTTAAAGCCAAGACATGTTCTTACACGTTCTATTTTTACTTTATTATCCCCAAAAACCCCATGCTTCATTCAACAAATATAAATGAATTTCCCAGTGTGATCACAAAGGAAATGCAGTAAGTTACCAATTCCCTTAAAATTCTAATATTCTCTAGCTGCACATAGAATTTGGATATGGAATTATTAATCAAATAGTCACACAAATGACTACAAAGTTAGCTTACCGTAATAAAGTATTTACAATTGAGACAACAGCGAGACTATTCACTAAAATAGCTCACAAAATATTACATGCAATTCTTCAGCTTCCACAGTTCTGCCTGATTTAAGTACGCTGAAGTGTCTGTACTTCCTTAATGTTTCATATAATCGTAAGCAACAATAGGACACTGCACTTTTGGCAGGTGAAAGCAGCGCTCCGGGTTCAAACAAGCCAAACTCAGGAAGGCTTCTCAGCAGAGAATGCCCATTTTCTGCCCAGGAAAACCTCAGAGGATTAAGCAATCTAATAAATATGCTGATATGTCACTAATCTGTTTTAACTAAGATAGGATAAAAGATACAAAAAAAAGAAAATTTCTCAGAAGCAGTAAAACTTCTCCTTGCATTGAATTATGTACAAAGAAAATCCGTTCCCTCATATTGCATGTGAGCTTCAAACGTGTGTTTCTCATTTGAGCATGTAGATCAGCAATGCCTCGCTCCTAGCTCAGTACAACTTCGAAATGTAGTACTGCTGTTTCACAAGTGTTAAATTTACTGTATTTACAAGTCTGTACCCATTTGAAGAATGGATTATTCAGAATCACCAAAACATCAGTTATTTTACTCTTCTTATGTATTATCAGTAATTAGAATCAAAACAACTTGGAAACAGGTAAAGGGAAAAGAAGGACATCTGAGATGTTGAAAACTCAGGCAAGGCCTTCTCAGACCATAAATACCTACAGTACATATACACACCTACTCTGCTATCTCAAAGAAAAGACATATATTCCTCTAAAAAGTCCAGCTGCTAATTTTATATTTAATTGCTGTTAAAGAAAAAAAAAAACTTCCTAAAGCGATGGTTTACTACCTTCTAAATTCTACTATTGTTACTAGTAAACAGCAATTAACTGTTAGAAGCTGATAGCATTATCCATTGTTACAGCAATAAATCTTAATATTCTTTTTATTCTCTACTGCTCCTCCTCTGATCAACAGCCAATTAAGAAATAAAAAGCACAGCACACATTTATGACAATGATTTAAAGGATGGGGTAAAATGGAGTCACTTAGTAGTAAAGGTTCTGATGCCAAATTTAAGGACAATTTAAACTCGATTAATTTGGCTCAATGTTTATTCCACTGTGCTGTTACTTACTCTGTTGGAGTTATTTTTAAACAAAATTTTTAAAAATTCTCTAGAGCGCTAAGTAATTTGGCCCCAAAGGTCTACCAGTCTATAGAAAGATACTTTCAACTTTAAAAATAGTTATTTCTCAAAACATATTTCAGTAATCATCTTACAAATGTAATTGTGCATAACATGAGAAAAATAACCTCACCTTCCCAAGTATGCTACTACATGCAACAGCAGCTGGCTTCCCATTTGTACTCTGCTTCTCCTCAAGAAATAGCTTTAAAAGTTTAACTGAACTCTTTAAAATTTTTCCATCAAATACTAATAAAGGCATGGCCTATTAAAAGGGTACTTGTTCAGAAGAAGAGCTTATTTGGTTTGCTGTTCGTAAACAAACTAATAAAATAATCTAATTGGCAAGAAAATATTTCTCCAGGTTCCACAGACACCTGCATATCAGCATCAGGACAACGTAACTACATTCCTCCCAGGATTAGCTCACAATATTTAACCACAGTTGCTTTGAACTGTAGTTCGTCAGGACTAACACAGAGTAAGTAAATGTGGTGGCTGGATTACAAGGCAAATTATGACCACCAGCAAGAATCCTCCCGTCCTCCAAGGCATTTTCTCTGCCCCTCTCTACTCCTGTTTCTAAATACATCTACTAAGCCTAAGGGAAGTATCTCCCTCTCCATTCAGTTAGGATTTTAGTAACTTTTAAAATTGGTTCCTTAATGCAGTATCAGTGTGCTCGCTCCTTGCTTTACAGAGTGGTATTGATTTGCAGTGAGAAGCAGAGAAATGCCTGGTAAGTCCTTCGTAATTTATTCTAGCTCTAAAGCTTTTCTCTACAGCCAGTAGACTACCTAACAGCCTAGTTAAAATGAAGACAAACATCTTCTGTGACAGCAAACCGTGGGGATGGTGGCATGAATTAAAGAGTATGGAAATAAACACCTAAAACAAGCCACCTCAGTGGGAGACTGACATTGTCTGTCTGCCAGTGAACTGCAGACAAGACACTTAGAAAAGCCCTGTAACAAAGAAAAAGCTGCATATTGTTGGAGGGTTCCCATGTCAGCACCGTCCCTGAAGCCAGAAGCATTAATAACTTTTCTTTTGCTTTTGTTCTTTCCGGGGAAGAGAGGGGAGTTGAAATCAAAACAAACAAACGTATCTAGAGAAGACTGCTTTTACTGCTAGTTGAAATTTGTCCATGCCAAGTGCTAACGTAAAATGCAAAATGCTGGGGCTGAAGGTTTCTTGGTTTTGTTTTGAAAGGGGTAACAGAGTCCTACAATTTGGCTGAATCATAAAAAGCTTCAGACACTCCTTAGCAGCAGCTCTCCACTGCATCAGCTCAGAAGCCAAGCTTGCCAATTTGCTAAGGTAATTACCCTTGCTTACATTAGATCTACCCTTTTCTCCTTTATGTATTTGGAAAACACTTTACTAAATTTAGCAACAACTAAACGTACCATACTGACAGCTGTCAAAAAATGCACTCTGTATTGCCTTGGTGAGCAGAATTTCAATATAAGCAGTCAATATGTTTGTCTATTGTTATATCACTGGGGTAAACACTTCTCAGCTTCCAAGTCTGAAGGCATGTCCTGGCACATCATTCCAATGCAAACTCAAGTACTCCAACAACCCACTGCAATTTGACTTCAGCAGAAAGAAGTCTGGTGGAGTGGGCTGTGGAAGGAAGACACAGGAAGGTACAACACTCTCTAATGTCCCCGCGTCTAAATCATCAGTGAACTAGGACAGAGGTGGATGACAGGAGGCAGACTGCACTCCAGTCATGATGAAGCCTGGGGTAGCATCTGCTGGAAAGACAATAGTCTGTTCTCCATGTCCATGCAAAAAACGGCCTTCTCTCTGCAGCTACCAGCTAAGATTATAAATCGGTATGCTTTGCAATATTAAAAGCCACTCCAGCTGTAAAGGAACGAAGACCATAAATTCTTTTCAATGCACAGCATTAGGCAGTAGTGACGCTTTCCTGAGAATGTTAGACAGCTGTAAAATAGCTGCTTCAAATTTACTTTCTATTACAGGAGGTGGAAAAGACCTGTATGAACTATTTAATTAACAGATCAAGCCAGTAAGACCCACGAGGAAAAAAATTCAGCTCTTAACAAAAGGTTTTAACTATGTTTCTTAAAAAGATTACATTTTATATTCTATGTGATGTTTTTGAATTGAATTAAGACAAAAGCCTAGGTTGAAGAACATCTCCAGATCTCATCTCCCCATTGCCATTAATGCATGTCAAGTTAACAGTGGGGATAGAGTTTGAGGGATTTGTCAAAAGGCTAAAGCCTTTGCTAAAAGGCAAAGCACACTAACTAGAGGTCTGGGGAATCCACACACTAGCCCTTTCTTACATAAGCATGAAAAAGGTCACTGCTAATCAGTTTCTTTCCTCCTATGAAGTCTCTTAATCTCCAGCTGATCACTTCATTTACCAAAAAGAAAATCAGACTCCTTTTTGTACAACTCAACTGCAGTTGTACTTCCCCTTATGTGTTATCTATGAGAACTGCATCTCTGCTGTACATTAGACTTCATTATTTAAGAGCAGGTTTGGAGTGGAACGGAAAAGGAACATTATAGTATCTACCATGACCATTAAAGGATTCTTGAATTCTCTGGCTAACAATGATCAATAGCTGCAATTATTTCTCAGTGCTTTTTCACTGAGACTCGGACTCTGAATGTGAGAAGAAGAACATGTTATGAAATCAGTAAAGAACCACACTTCTTTACGTCCAGTTATGCTTGACATGAACCAAGAAGGGAGCCTGCTAGCTACCACAATGTCTGGAATAGTGGACGTGGAGACAGGAACAAGCTATGCCATGTATGTCTATGACAGGACCCCTAAGAAGTGAAGCAGATCTGAGAGTTTCATGGAGTCTGTTGAACAGATTAGGAGATGACATAGAATATTATAAGCTTTTCTGCTTCTTAGAGCAGGTCTGGACACAGTCCTGGTCTCCCGCCTAACCAAGACATTCTAGATCCTGTTTTCTGTCCAGGTATAAAGATCTTCATATAACAAGGAGCAGATTCATTCCCCCAGGTTTAAAGCAAAGATAAAAAAAGAATTGTCTTGAGGTGAGTGCAAAAAACATTGCACACAAGGTACTGTTTTAGCCCACCGTTACTAATGGTAAAGCTTATCATAAAGAAAATTATTAAGTACCAAAGTTCATTTTGGTCCCAGTTTTAAATAACACAGTGGATGTTCTGCACTGGGTAGGATCAAAGGCTGTCTCCATTTCCAGCTCAGTCACAGACTGCTTAACAGTCCTGATAAACTCATTTCTTAAAAGTTAGTTTAGCAAACACCTCAACCATTCTCCGTTTGTTGTGGATAAAATTAAATGAGATTCCTTCTGCTACACTGTATTTGCTGGCACAACTGAGCATCTACAAACAGTGAGGTGTGATCATAACTGTACTTAAAAACCTTGTCATAAACACACTGCTTTTCACAGTTCCAACAAAAACAATGTAGGCCATTTGCCTACATTATTAAGACAGTCATACTTTACAGTGTACCACTGTAAATAAAGACACAAACAACTCAAGCTGTAAGGTACAACGCTGAAGTGAAAATGAAGGAGATTCTATCCTGCCCGAATCCAAAACATTCAACAATCTACAAATGCTTGGAGCCACCAAAACAGATCCATCAAGGTGGGTGGGAAAGATGACACCCAAAACCACCACTACCACCCTGAAAAACAAAAAGAAGCACTCAGTTTGAGTTCACCGTCATGTTCCTGGCAAAACGTCTGCTGAAGCACTGCAGAGAGTTTTATAGGCCTAGAGGAGACACTGAAGAAATACAAACAAATCAATGAATACCAGCAGTGAGAGATAAACAGTTTCAAATGTTTCATACAACCAGAGTCACTTTGCAGCCAGATTCATTGCCAAGATGAAGACGTGGAAGGTTTCTGTCAGACTATTTCCAATTACAGTGCTTTATCAAAACACAGGAGATACAGTACGCCTTGATGAGAAAAGCCAGTGTATATATAGGCTCATCATCCTTGAGCAGAAAGCACTGAGGTAAGTACTAGTTGTTATGGATACGCCTGCATAAGTAATGGGTGTTATTGCATCCAACCTTCAGATTTCGTTTATTTTGTATTGGAGGGTGTGGGTGTGTGTGGAGAGATTTATGTTTTATGTTATAAACTTTCATCTGCCACAAAATCCTGAAGTGTTCTTACATTTTGTGACTGAAAAAATAACTTCAAGCAATGAGTTTAACGTAAAACAAGAGGAATCAAATATGCTGATATTTAGAAGACTTCAGGAGACTTTGAAAAACACACTGCTTATTGTTCTTTTAACAGTTTGTGTATTGCTCAGAAGTTTAAGAACTATTCTTTGATAAACAATGAATATAAGCCGCTTCTCACCAAGTACACACAATTAAATATGAATAGTTTTCATGACAGAACAGATACACAACTCATTTGTGTGTCCTTGTGTCAACTGACCTCTTCTGCTAAAAAGCTGTTTTTCTGGTGACTAATGCTACAGTGGGGAAAAAAACCCAACAACCTTCATCAATGACCTCACAGTTACTACATGAGGCACACACAAGCTAGAAATATCATCATATTCTATATATTTTCCTTTGTGTGCATAAAAGACAGGAGGAGGGATTCTAAGGACCAAAAGAATCAACCATCATGGCAAAACTCTAAATCAGTTTTTGTATTGATATCTGGTAATATATGATACACATCTGAAAAATAATTAATATATATAGACTCCTGTTTGCCAGATGTGGAAATCAGTCAAGTGAAAAAACCAACCAACCAACCAACAAACAAAAAACAAATTCCCAGATCCCTGTGAGGCCAACTTCACAAGTTTGACCTATCGAGACTGTACAGAGTTTGAAAGCTATGGACCTACAAAGCACAAATATTAAAATTAAAGCCTTGGCCTGTTTCCTTGCACTTCCATTCTCCTTTAAACCTAAGCTTGAAAAACCTTTCCTCCCTTCCTTCTCTCCTCATCTGTCAACAGTCCATACAGGTAGTGTGTGCTTACATGAAAACAGTGAAGCGAGAGAGAAAGCATTCAGTTCTCTTCCAGTACTTGCAGCCCAAGAGACTCCAGCAGCCCATAAGAAGAGTTGCAAGGAAGTCCTCATTCAACCTCTTCAACAAATAGCCTTTGACAAACTCAAAGAACTTTTAGAAACTTTTGCTTCTTTACAAGCTCTTACCATCTACCAAAACAGTGAACAATTTTCAGAGACCTCTCATGCGGCCAAATTTAAACAGTTTTCATTTCTAAAAGTCCTCTTTGCCCTCTAAAATAGAGATATGGATCATCTGAATGAAATTTCTTTAACATTAGGAAAACATATCTTTTCCTAATTTTCTTTAAAAATCATATGAAACTTTTAATTAAAAATTACAAAGAACATGTCCAAAAGCAGACGTGGGACACAGAAACACCAGTCCAAATGGTTTAGATGTGGAAAAGTTATAATTAAAAACATTTTTAAAATATGAAATGGAAGGTCACTGAGAGGTCTTACCACAATTTCTTTAGAGATCTCAGGTTATCTTTTGAACAGGTATAGGAGAAGGAACTATGATGAACAAATAGCCTTACTGATGAAACAAGAGCATCTTGACAACATGAACACAGAAGGAGATACTATCTAGCAGAACCTTTCTTTCTTCTGCTCTTTTAAGTATTTATTTAACACCTCTCTTTTACTTTGAAATGAGAGTGGAAAGAATAACTTGCCAGATGACTTTGAACCTTATCTATTTAATAGAAGCGAATCTCTGAAAGGGAATACTAAACCCTTCCCAGTTCAGAACTTCCCAGCTTCACTTGTGCCAGCCTCTGCACCATTAGCATTTACTACTTGTTCTATTTTCCAAATTTCATTAAACTGTCTGACTGCTCCCTGAGTTCTTTTGTTTTTCAATACCCATAATTTCAGCTACCTCCACAGACAGCATCTGAAACATTCTTTGAAGTACAGAATTGACAAAAGGAGTCAGTTCAGACCAAAAGGACAGCAAGTTCTTGTATGTATTTTTCTGATCTCACCTGAGGTCTGTTTTGTCATCACAATCAGCTGCACTACTACTTCTGCAATATTAGGATCAGCTGACTTTTTTTTTTAATACAAGTCCTATTGTTTTTAAAGCTTTGATGAGGTTCCCAAGTAATTTGCCGCAGAACAGAACTTACCACCATCCACCTATATACAGGAAGGATGACTAAAATGAAAGTACTGAAATAAAATGTGGGTGGGAAAAAAAAGGAAAATAAATCAGACTAATATAGAAGTAGTATTTTGAATAGGATTTTTGGCTGCATGAAGAGATGCAGCTAGGAACTATATTATATCTGTAATTCCAAAATTATGACACATTCTTTAGAAAAGTACTCCAATACGCCACTTCGGTCAGCCAGCCAAAAAACAGCAGCAAAAAACGATCTTTGTTTTTGCAAAAATCATTGCTTTGGTTAAAAGAGAATGCTTTTAACAGTTAGCTTAGTTGCATATTTCAACAGTTTGTGTATTTTGACCACAGAAACACCATGCCCCCCCCAATCCTAAAAACGCATACGCTCCTAAAACTACCTCAAGTGCATCAAGAAATTTTAAGCTAGCAATGTCAGTCTACTGAAACAGAACTCCTGAAAACAGCAGTCCCAGAAGACTGCTGCATCTTCCAAGCAGCAGTAAATTCTTTAATTCTCATGATGGAGAATAACATAGAGGTTGTCCCTTGTTCTCAGCAATATCAGGCCACGAGGAACTTTTCACTCCATTGGATAAGCAGCAGCATTTCTTCCCTTCTGCTCACAGCCACATCTCACAACTGTTTCTGGGAGAACTTCCAGTTTCAGGAACTGGTACATTCAGCATGATTGCTGTAGTCTTGCTATGCCTGGAACTTCATGGACCTGATGAGCTACTGGCATCCGGCTCCTAGCTCAACCAGAAAATACTGCTGTATGTGAGAACTCCTGTAACTCTTGTTTATTTTACCCATTCCAATGCTTTCTCTCTCTCTCCTTCTCCCCTCAATGTGCTCACAGCAGCTACACAGCAATTTTTTAACTTCAGAGGAAATCTGAAGATCAACAACAAATTATCTTTGATAACAAAATTCAGGTCTGTATTTGACCTGCCAGATGAACTGGTACTTTCACTAAAAAAAGCCAGACATCTGAACTCTCAATACTGCCAGGGCAGAGAGCAGCTCGCCTGTTCAGATTAGCAGCCAGCCTTTTGAGACCTCAGAGATAAATGCTGGACAGGAACAAAAGGTACAGTAACAGTGTGCAAGAGCTGGAGTCTAGGGTAAGAACACAAATGGGGAGGGAAAGGGCTTTCTGAATTAAATAAATTTTGCAAAGCCAAATTTAACTTAAAAAAAGTAAGGCGCTTGAAGCTGAGCCTAAGATTTTATCTTTCATTCCCCATAACTTCTGGAAATCACAGAGTACATCATACCAACTAAAAACTGCAGAACAATTATGGAAAAACTGTTCATACTCTGAACCTTTCCTCATCATGAGTCTGGAAGGAATGTAACGATGCAAATTCCATTCACAGCATGCTATAGACAGGGATAAATTTCTGCATGTCACATAGAAAACTGTCTCCATCTTTGTGGCTCTTTGCTGCCTAGGATGTGAGAGTAAGCAACACTTCACAACCAAAATGATCTTGGGAAGTAAGATACAAGAAAGGAACAGGTGTTTACAAAACAATTCTCCAGATATTTTAGACAGTTAATTAAGATTGATTTGTTTTATATGCTACAGCCTCTGGCATAAGCTTAGAAGACCACATGGCTTGATCCTGCAACCCTCCTTCACACAGCTTAATCCTGCTGCCTTTGAGGAGTAACATACATGGTAAGAGGGTAAACTCCGATGGACAGATACCAAAGCGCAAATAACGTTAGAAGAACTTCATCTAACTGGTTAAGAACTAGGTGCAAAGAGGACTGAAAGCATTTGTTTTTAGAATTCTTGTGATGCATTATAATTGTCTTTTGGGCTGTCAGGCCATGATGGCAGCACTGGCAGAAGAACCAGAAGATGAAGACAGAGAATGCTCTCATCAGATGCTCCCACTCTCTGGAATACTCCCTGCAGTAGTGGCACACAGACAGAGGCTGACCTGTGAAATCAGGCGCTGCCTTCCACAAACTGCAAGCCAGGCAGCGCCGTAGCGTATTGGTCACAGTGCAGTAAAAGTCAACTTTTGAAATAGCTGGCACAGTGGAAAACAGGTGGATTGCACTGGGTCACAGCTATGGAAACAGAGCAGAGATTTTACTTTTCAAAATATTACTGCTGTCATCCAAAAGGACTCTGGGGTCAGACCTCTCCAGGGAAGTAGTCAAAAATGGAAGCTATTAATTTGTCATTACTGAGTTTATCAGCCAAGATAAAATGAAGCGTGCAGGAACTATACCCTACGAAGCCTCAGATAAATGGTAATTTGCTCTGTGAAAAGTTCATGAGGCAAAAACAAGACCTCTGATACATAAAGCATGGTGGCTAAGAGAGGACAAGAGTTGCAGTGCCTCTAAGAACAAGCTTCCTTCTGAGTCAGAATTCACTTGAAGTTTCAACTAGGATGGAAGTCAGAATTTTTACATCTGCTTACATTTGTGCTAAGTGATAGCACAGTGAAAGGTGATGCAGAGGAGAACTTGCAAGAAAATGAGAGAATGTCATTAAGAAGCAGTTAGATGCTTTGTTAACCATCTTTTGAAGCAGAGTTTAACACTTCGGAGAAAAAAAAGATTGTTTTAATGTTTACTGTTTTAAACAGCAAAATGAGATGATGATTGTTCAAGTGATTACTCATTTTTCTTTGTTCCCTTTCAAAAGGCTGATGTGTGACACAGGCCTAGAGATGCTCGAGTATGTCCCAAAGGTAACTTCTCTAGGAAAACTTAATGTTTCAGGGAGCGACAACATTCTGAGTTGTGTTAACAGAAGATGTCAGATAGTCCTCTATGCAGCTGGTCATTTTTTTCCTCAATTTTATTTCACACACTCCCCCTTCCTTTCCCCACATATGGCCTTTACTCTCCTTTTACAGTTCACATGCTCAGCCCCTACAGAAGTCTCAAAATCATAGTCGAAACTCTGAATGCCAGCGTGACACAAAAGACTACTGAGAAAAAAAACCCCTTCTCTGTAGTTCGTCATGACTTGTGCTTTTATATATATGTATTTGGGAAGGTTTACATATGAAAGAACTTCATAAACTCTTCTCCAAAGTCATCCAGAGGTAATACCACATGAAATAGTTTTTCTCTTTTATATGGGGTTTCTTTTAATTCCTCAAATACCTGATTTGGAGAATTTAGCAAAACACAACCAGTTCTACGAACACCAGCCACTCTCCTTCTTAGGAGTGGGAAAATATTTTAGGATGCTCAACAGACTTAATTTTTAAGAGTCATGATGCAGAGATAACCCACCATCTGTACAAGGTATTCTTAGGGGGAGCCAAATAGTCTGTTTTACATAAATTATAGAGAAATGCGTATTATAATCATAGAATCATTCAGGTTGGAAAAGACCCTTGGGATCATCAAGTCCAACCATCAACCCTACTCTACAAAGTTCT
>JAVSBS010019981.1:0-61430 GCA_033124195.1 Coracias cyanogaster
GGATATGGTGGAGTGGTTAGAGAGATGCCGGGAGAAAGGTTGGACTTGATGACCCTGGAGGTCCTTTCCAACCATAATGATTCTGTGATTCTGTGAGATGTGAGCTACTTCAGCTGATTGAGTCTTGTAAAGCCGGGTGCTTTTGAACTGTGGCAGACTTGGAGGCTGCCGATTAGCTTTCCAGATCAGGACTTTCTTGAGGAAGTCCAACGGATTTAGAAATACACTGGAGGAAATGGTGTCGTTGCTCCGTTTCTGCTGTCTGAGAAGCTGGTGATCGCAACAAAGGTAGGGAGCATTGCGTGCCTGGAGCTGCCGCTTGTTGAGATGGGCTGTCCTTGTTGTTACGAATCCTTTGGTGCTCTTCCTAACGTAGTCCTTACTTCTGGCTAAATTCTAATTCACATCCTGCAACTGGCAGATCCAAATGGATTTGCTGTGCATCTTCTTAACCTGTATGTGTTCCTGCCTGCAAGGAGTTGTGCAGGGTAGCGCAGGTGCTGCGGCAGTGCTTTACTGCAAGCTCTTGTGTCTGGAGAGCGGCTGCTGACTACCGGGGCACTTGTGGTTCGGAGAGAGACTTGCAGGGTGATTAAGCCCAGGGATGGCTGTGTTGTAGTGTCAGGCAGCGATGATTTCGGAAGATCTCGTGGGATGGACAGACTTTCATGCCAGTTCAGGAGTGCTCGAATGTCATTCGTGCAGAGTTTATTTAACAGACTCAAAGGCAGGTTTCTTGTTGAGTTCTTTATTAGATCATTGCTAAGAGTCCTCAGGGTTCCTTTAGAGCTGTAAGAATCCCAGGCTTAGCTTGTGGAGTACCTGCCGTAGCCTTTCCCAAAAGCCACTGCTTACTGAAGTCTCTGTTCACCAGCTGGTCCAAATCTTTACAGGAAGTACCCTGTTGGAGGAGCAAGTTTGGCCTTTTCTCCTTGTGCCCTTGCTTTGTGGAGCATCCAGGGTAGGGTGCCTGTGCGTTGCCAAATGATCATTCTTTTTCCACCACCTGAAGAAAAGCTCAGGTCTTTGCTCTGCTGCTCCAGATATTGAGGCTTGTCCTCCATGTGACTGAACAGTTTGACCTCTTCCTAGCCGCGTCACACTTGTTCATCTTTTTTTACTGCAGCTCCCATCATAAGATGAGGTGTTTCTCTTAGGCACGGTGTGAACATAAACCAAGAAGATGTATTCTGCCTTCTGTGTTTTCCCATTCTCCATGCAGGGGTTTTGCCTAGGAGCAAAGGGCTGCTGCTTAGGTGGGCTTGTTTGTGTTCTGTGCCTGACTTAAGCTGTTGCATCTACTAAAGGCTGCACTGCAGGGGTATGTGAGGCCCTGAATGTGCTTTGGTCAATTAGGTCTGTGAAGCATTATTTATTACTATTATTTTTTTTCAAAGTGGGTCAAGCCATTTTGGCATTTCAGGCGTTGATTCCTGGTTCAATTGTAGGCCTTCGTTGCTATGGCAACTGCAGAAAGCGTTTGTCATGGCTGTGCCTTGGGTCAGATTCAAACTTCAGGGACTGAGCAGGAGCAGCGAGAGTTTTGAGGGGCTCAGGGCAGGGGGAGGCGAGCGGGACAGAGCCCCAGGCTTGTGGGGTTTGTGCCTGTATTTGCTGTGGTGGGGTGAAAGGCTGAATTAACATACTCTTCATATTCTTCATTCTGCGCACAGCCATGGAGCCTTTCATGTGAGAAATATTCAGTGTTGCCCACTCACCAGATAGGATGAGGTGGATTCAGACCTCCTGAGTTTGATCAGCTCTCTGCCGCTGACTTAAGGGAGAGCCTGAGGTGGCACCCATGAAGCTGTCTTTCTTCCCCTGTCTCTGCACAGGTGATAATTCACACGTATCTAACACAATATGGGTGGATTTAGTTTTTTAAAGCTTGCCAGAGGTGCTAAGTAACTGGAAAATGAACATGGAGGCCAGAGTCTTGTCTGAAATTGTGCTTGGCAGAGCTGTTACCAAGATGTACAGCTGCAGTAGCGTGACCCGAGCCTGGACAAACACGTGCCAGCTTTAAGCTAGTTAGTGCTGATGCTGCTCCTGTGTAGCTGCAGCAGGGAGGGTTACTCAGCCATGACTGAAAAACCCACCTGAGGAGCTTTGTCAGACCCTGGGCGATTAGCTTGGACTGGCCTCCATAGCTGCCCGCCGCTCAGCGGCAGCTGTGCCAGGTAGTTTTGGAGCATGTGTCGTGCTCAGTATATGAAAACTGAGAATGTATCCTCCGTGCCTATGCGTGAGTGCGTGCGTATGGGAGCTGGTATTAATGTCCACAAAAGGCAAAACTTGTCTCATTTCCTCATTTGATTAGAATATGAGTAAAAGGGCACTGAACATGTTTCGTCCCAGTTTCACATGCACATGGTGCAGCTGTACCCTGGTTTGGAACCGGCTCTTTTGTGCTCCACGTTAGCAGCGGTAAAAACTCAGTGCTCCTTCGTGAGTGTAACCCGAAAGCAGGCAGAACCTTGCCTGAATACGACTTGGTCTTTACAGAGCTGCTTGAAGCTGAACTCAAATTGAAACTTGTGAGTATGAACTCACATGAACTGAAAATGAGAAGGAGCTTGTGCGTGATAAACTCCGGTTTTGTAGAGCTGTAGAAGAAAAACGAGTATGTCTGTTCAAACAAGATTAGTGCGGTGATATGGGACTCGGGGACATTGCCTTCAAATTCTTGCCGTGTATTTCTGGGGACCTCTGACATAAATCAGTTTATGTTGAATCAAGCGTGCTGGTGGCAAGATGTAGGAAATTTGATGCAACGCCAGGTAAGCGGTAGCACAGCACGAGCAGGGGCTTTACAGCCTCAATGTAGAGTTCTTAGCTGTAGCAATGGCAATTCAAAAGCATTCCCATCTCTGGAAACATTGCTGATGGATTTCAGGTCTTAGTACCATTTGCGCAGCACCTTCGGCAGATGCACGCAGTTGCTGATGGCAGTTGGTACACTAGATGCAACTGTGCTGGGTTGTTAAAAAAGTATGTACATTTTGAGTTTAGCCAGAAGTAGCAGCAGGAGGACAGAGAAGATGAAATACCCATTTTAACTGGATCACCTGAAAGTCTGTGAAGAACCTGATGCTTTTGTACATTTCAATAAGCTATAAAAAACCCTGATAACTTCACTTCCTGATACACCTGAACTGTTGCAGGCAATGCTGCTGAAAGAATGGTCCAGATCATCTTCTGCTCAATCTTTTCTTTCGTTTCAAATATGATTTGGAGGAATTAAAGCTTGAATATTGCTATAGTTGTGCTGTACAGGTAGTTAGTAGTCAGCGTTCCTGTGTCTTGACCGGGGAAAGGGAGGACACGATATGGTGTCAGGCTTATTTCGCTGGTGAGATGTGCCCTTGCATGTGAACTGTGAAGAAACAAGCTAATGGGGAGAATTACTCTGCCGGTCTTCACACTAGAGCTAACGTGGGGTTTAGGTGGCATTTGAACAAGCAGCTTTGAACTATGCTGTATTTATGTGAGTCTCAGTCTATTAAGCACAAGTGGGTAACAGGGCAGAGTCTCTAATTTATTCTTTCTTCCTGCTTACAGAAGATTGTGAAAATGCGTTCTCTCTACCCTGTTCATTATCTGTATGAACTTCCACACTTCATATTCTTGAAAATAGCTTCTAAGGGTTTTCTGCAAAATGCCGTGCTACCGTTCTTGCCAACTGCAAGCTCCTTGTATGTGTGTGTGTTAAATCTGATTCTGGTAGTGTTTGCGTAAGCGACTTTGTTGTATGCTTTCTGCAGATTGTTTAGGGAAAGTTTCATCACTTGTGTGTTAATACAAGCGGTGAGCAAATAAAGGATCATTTATAAGACCAGTTCATCCAGTACTAAACCAAACCAAACTAAACCTGGTAACTGCTGGAGGACTGTATTATATTATCGACCCATATCTGCTAACTAACATTGGTAAAATGTTTTTGACATCTTCAGAGGTAAGAGGTGGTTATGATTTTTATCTGATAATTAAGAAACCTCAGGCATCTATTCATCTTTTCTAGACTTGCAGAAATGAAACGATCCATTTTAACTACTTCACTGTACATCCCATTGTGAGAAGCAAACTTCAGTTTGCTATATATAATAGGACTTAAATTATAGCCCTTAAGAGGTTGATTGTACTGGCTTCTTTAATTCAGTCCCTTACAGCTGTAATTCCCTCATCCTTTTTCTATTGCCTGCTCTTCTGTAGCTCAGATGTGGCCTGCTTTGTAATGCTCACAGGATACCAGGGTTCCCCGACAGCTCAGCATGGCAGAGTTAGCACAAAGTTCAGCCTTGGATCAGCCCAGGCTCCACTGTAACCTGCAGGTTGCAGAGTGGAACGGTACCAGCTGGAAAGCTCTCAAAGATGTTTGTGCTGCTCATATATAGATTTGACTGCTGAAGGAAATGAGTTGTGTAGGGAAAAATGGATATAGCGTGTGGTATTTTGAAGAGTCTGGCAGGAAGAGGAGGCATCAAAAGAGAAGGAACCGTGAGGAAATCTGAGTTTTCCTGTTCTGTCTAAATGTGTGTGTAACTGGCTTTCTGATTTAGGTGTTAGGGTGTTTGCTGTCAATGAGAAGTTCCATCCTCCTAAATGTTTCATAATTTCCATAAAACTCTGAAAGGTCTTGCTTTTCCCCATTATGAAAGGGGAACTTTTTTAATCATAAAAGCTTTTACGTTATAGCAAAACATTTTCGTGCCCAACTCTAACTGGTGTGGGAAAGGATGATTTGCTACAGGAAATCATGAGTCCTTTGTCATCATGACTCCACTCCCAGTGCCCTGTTGGTTTTTGATGATCTTTAGTGAAGTGTTTTGTAAAAGATATGGTTCCATTTTTGTGTGTCCTGTTGAGAATTGTTATGTCTGCTGAAGTAAAACCAAGGAGAAACCGAGTGGGACTGTCTTGAGAACACACTGACATCTCCCTCATTCTTGAATGCAGGTTTAGGTTTTCTAAGCTCAGATCATCATTTTAAACTCTCAGAGCCGACAGGAGAGAATGAGTTCGTTCTCGTAGGCATTCATCTGTGGTCAGATGAATTGAAGAGTGGGTGGTGGTTGTAGTTCCCTCTGCCACTGGTCAACGATAACTGTCTACAGCCTAATTTTCCTGGGGATGTAAGTCCTAGGGGTGGCATTGGGTGCATTGCTTCAGGAAGCCAGATTTGTCCGCTGTGCTAGTGCAGAACTCTGCGGGTGGTGCTCCACCTCAGAGCATGGGTGCAGTTCTTTCCATTTGAGCTGAAGATTGTTAACCCTGCTCTTTCTTTCTTTCTGCAGTACTGCCAGTAACTCAAACCGCAGCACACCTGCCTGCTCCCCGATCCTGCGCAAACGCTCCCGGTCCCCGACACCGCAGGACTCCCAAGGAGACGCCATGGTGGAAAAAGGCTCAGACCACTCGTCAGACAAATCCCCTTCCACGCCGGAGCAGGGTGTACAGCGTAGCTGTTCCTCTCAGTCAGGCCGCAGTGGGGCCAAGAACTCCAAGGTGAGGAGCAAGCAAATGGCTTTGGCCAAGATGTGCATGTCCCCCCAGTTCTAAATGCTCTAATGCAGTACACTAGCTTTGCCCTGTGTCTTTTTTTCTCTGGCTAACTTTCCTCCTTCTTTCCCCATCATACTTCTGAAAATTGTATTAACTGGGAGCCATTTGCGTAGGTCAGACTTTAGCACAACTCTGTCGTCCTTTCAGCAGCCTGAGCCCATGAGTTGCTGGTGGCAACTGCAGTTCCATAACAGCTTGTCTAGGCCAACCTTTTTGCAGTCAGGGCCCTGTTTCCTTTGTATGGAGGCTCTGTGGTTTTGAGAAGGACCTTGAAAATGAACCGTTGCAATTGCTTTTTATCATCTGGATCATGAAGAGTCATGGAACAAATAAAGGCTCCTCTGTCCAGACAGCCTGTGAAGGGCCTGTGCACTTCTTCAGTCCTGTCTAAGCCCTGTTGAGGTGAGGTTCAAGTTGCACAGAATCAATTTGCCAATCCTCTGCACATTGTCTCCTACTGGTGCAGTATCAGGACTGTCTTGACCAGGGTAGGTGATATTTTCGCTAGAAAGGTGTTGTGTCTTTTGGCCATGTTAGAAAGAGCCTTGTCTTTGCTGTACTGAGAAAGAGGATTTCAGCTTTGGTGAGTCTTGGTTTTCTGTGAGCAGTGGAGAAACACACGAGGGCCTTGGGAGCCAAACATAACCTTTGATTATAACTCTGATGTCAGTAGTGTATGATAAGATAGCTGTCAGGAGTACTTGTGGTTTTTTCCAGATTTTTGAAGTGAAATATTTCAGCCTGAATAACTTCATGGTGTCACAGGCATAACTCTGATAGCTTGTGTGAAATGAGTTGTTAGATCTTTTCCTGATTTATTTCTGGATTGTGTCAACACACACAAGAAGTCTTCATCCACTCCCCTTTGTGGTCGCTGTCAGCAGAGGAAACGGGTTTCACTGGACTGTGCTGATCTCTTGCCACGAAGAGGGGAGTATGTGTATTCAAAACCGGGGGTGAAAGGTTTTTTCAAGATGAATCCTTTGAGATCTGTCAGTTCTGAGTTTGCCCTTGAGGTCAGACTTGCTTCCTGTGCAGGCAGGAACCTGCAAACAGTGCCCCAGGGCAGCGGGACCGGATGACACCCTCCTGCAGCATGGTGCCAGCAGTCTGTCCCCAGAAGCAAGCCACGCAGACGGGAGGCAGGCAGGATGTGGGCTCCATGTTTGTAGGCACCCTGGGGTATGGGGTCAGGGAAATGGCCTTCTTGGTAAGGGGGAATACAGAGATGAGTTGCGTTGCCCTTGGCCATATAAAGTGCTGTGATTTAAGGCTACAGGAGTGCGATTTTTACCAACACGGTGACTACTAAGACTCGACTTTAATTCATGGTGCTTTTCACAAGGAAGGGGAGGGGGACATATAATGCTTTCTGTTGGGTTTGTGGGTTTTCCTTCTCTTGATTTGCGAGGTAATTTTTCTTCTTTCCTTAATTTCTCTCTTTTCATTCCTGCATGCTCTCTCTCCGATTAAGTCACACAAGCGCCTCTCCAAAGTAAGCCTTCTTTTTTCTCTCCTGTCCTCCACTGTAGAATTGTCTCATCACTTAGAAACCCTCCCCATGGTACTGAGCAGTGACCCCAGTACGGCATTCTCCTGGTGCGGCTGTGAGAATGTCGGCAAGAGCTCAGCCCAATGCCTGTAGCCGAGAAGCTGGTTTCACTTATATCACTGGGATCTCGTTAATATTTGCTCACATGGGGTGAGAACTGGCCTGTTCATCACACTCCCTCAATTACTTCCATCTAATTTGTTTTGTTTGCTTTCCCCCTCCCTTGAAGCGAGCTGCTGTCTTTGCCAGGCGGCAGTCGCTGGCTTTGGTAGGCTGAACAGTACCATAATCCCTTCTCTTTCCTCTCTTCTTACTTTATGCCTTTCAGAAACAAGACTTGATCTCCATAACTTCTTGCCTGCTTTTTATGAGGAATAGTAGTTTTGTGGCCAGTGATCTCCTCTTACTGCCCTTGCACGCTTTTCTGTGTGATGTAAATATTAAAGATCAGTGATTTCAAATGAACCCAGCTTAAACTCGTTAGAACAGACCTGTCCCAAATGAATTGTGAGAATTCATGGGCTCGCTCTGAAAGGTGATAAGTAGAAGATCCCTCTGTGGGTGCTTGGATTGGAGATAAGCTCATTTGAGATTTGATCTCACATCTCTATGCTACCCTCAGAAGAGTGTAAAAACCAGAAGCGCAGATGGGATGCTTACTGGACTAAGCGCCAGGCTCTTGGCGTTTCCACATGAACACAAGTGAAGTCAAAACCAGAACGGCTTGGATGGCTTCATAATCCATGAAATGAATGCCTTGGCCTTTCCCCAGTTGGTGCCTTAGATTTCATTCTAGGCAAGTTCTTAGAGAGCAGTGAAGTCCACGGTGCTGGCTCACTGTTTTTCCGTGGCTGTAATGCCTCTTGTAACCAGCCTGACCTTGCATGATTGCTGGTGTTTGCTGGAAGCCGCCTCATGTCTTTTTATTAGTCAGATTGTCTTGTGCTTGGTAACCGTAGCTTGGATAACTACAAAGGAGGACTGTGGGACTGATGTCTCAGGTGAGGTGTGAAAGAAGTTCTGTGGAAAATGCAGGTGTGGAGTAGCAGAGAGTCCTGAAAGGATTGCTGGTGAGTAGAGGTGTGTGGGTCAGGACAGGTCATGGCTGGGCGATTGTAAGCTGGAGGTGTTTGCCTAAGCTATGGAGAGGTTTGTTAGGAGGGGCACTGGTGGGAAGAACATCGGTAGAGAGCAGTGTGTATGTAAAATGTAAAGATGTACTGTGGTGTGCTTGCAGCCAGCCCCTTGCTTTTCTGAGAGAAAAAAACCCAACGACTTTCAGACAATTAGAGAAGCAAGAGGGAAGTGAACCTCAGATGAATTCCAGTGTGAGGATGCCAAATGCATAGAGGGAAGGGAATCTGGGGCATTATGTCCAACAGCCCGTGTCAGAGCCCCCTGCCCTGCTCACCAACCCTCTGTGCACAGGGCGAGCCTGAAGCAGGGTGAAGGCCGAGTCTCTTTTCTGTGCTCTACAAGGTGGCTTTCTCAGGTACACATGAGGAATCTCAGGCTAACCAGCCCCCTGATTCTCCCCACAGAGATGGTGATGGTATCTGTTCAACACAGGGAAACGTTAGGAACAAAGAACTCAAGGACAAAGGTTTTAAAATCTCCTTTCTCAGCCTCTTCTCCTCTTCCCATCCGTCTTCTGCAAGAGGAGTGGTCTGCTTTTCCGACCTGTCTCACTAAAGACATGGAACAGCTTGAGCCCATGAGTTTGTTGCTGTGTTTATACAACTGCTGACAGATACGCTTGAAGTCCCTTGCGCTCTTTTGTCTGTTGTGTTAGTTGTCGTGGTGCGGTGTTGCCGTCAGAGGGAGCGCTTCACCAGGAGTTTTTAAGCACTGGATGACATCCATAGGAACCTTTTCTGTAGCTTGCTTTTCCATGCTGTCCACCAGTGTGGCGTGGACCAAACCACCTTCAGGCCTGCGACAGCCTGAGGCTTTTACTGGCAAACCCTGCTGCTTCTGCAACAGCTTTCTGAGCTCAGAAAAAAACCCCTTCTTGCTATCAGCCAACAATGAAATTCATACTTTTAACTCCTTTGCTCTTTCCCAAGGATAAAAGTAATTTCCTCTCCGTTGGAAGTCCTTCAGATTCTTCCTACTGTCGATAGCTAATAATGAATGCTGAGGTTAAACACCAGGTTAGGGGAAAACATGAGGTTTTATGTCGGTCCTGGAGACTGTAGAACAGTTTAGATTGGAAGGGATCTCAGAAGGTCTCTAGTCCAGGCCTCTGCTCAAAGCAGGTTGGTCTAAAGCCTTTGCCAGCCACATTTTGCAAACCTCCCAGTCTGGATATCCCACAACCTGGTCAGGTCCCCGCTCCAGTGCTTAACCACTCTTGTTGTGAACAGGCTTTTTCCTTCTATCCGAGTAGAATTTCCCTTACTGCAGCTTATGACTGTTGCACCTTGTCCTTTCAGTGTGCAATTATGAGAAGAGTTTGGCCGTGTCTTCTCATTTACCCTTCCCGTTGGGTGGTATAATCCCCCTTTAGGTAGCGGGTCATGAAATTCTGCTCATTTTAGACAGGGATGAGGGATTCGGCAATACATTTCATCAATTTTTTTTTAGTTATTTTTCCATGGGCATTTAGAAGCCTGGTGAATTTTGGAAGTAGAAAGGTCAGGAGAAAGGGCTCTGGAATCTGTTCCGAGCTCTGCCCCCACCCTGGTTCTGGGTCTCTGTTTCCCCACTTGTAAAATGGACTTAGGGATACTTCTAGAGCTCTATGGCATGTTATTCTCTTGGCAAAAGGTTTCCGTTCACTGGGAAGCAGCAGTATGTAGGAGTGAGTTGTGATCCTGCTCCTAGTAATACTGGAAGGTGGAAACTTCTGTTGGCATCAAGTTAGCAGTCTGACCTTCGTATGTGTGATCCACTGCTTCCTATCTGCACGGTAAAGCTGTAATATTCCATAGCACTATATGCAAATATGAGATCATTAACCCATGAAGATTTAGAGGCAACACTGTATAATTAAAGGCTCGGAGAAAATACCCCATTTTTCGCCTTCCTCAAGTTCTCCTGAGTTCTTCCTGGTTACAGCCACCGTGTAACTATGAACTCTGGTATCTGCTCCTACAGCATCATCTCTGCAAATCAGTTACATCTTTTCCGCTTCTGTGTATAACTCCGTTCTTCTGTTACTTATTTATTTTCTCTTTTCAGTTCTAATGCTTATGGTTTCTTTTTCCAGTATGACAGACTTAACCTGCTCAAAGTAAGAATATGTTTTTCCTGTTTCTTTCTTTTTTCCCCTCCGCTATACCATCTCTTAATTTTCCCAGTTTGCATCCTTCTATACTCTAACTCTCAATGAGTTTAAAAAAAAAAAAAGGTAAAAGAAATGGAAGATAGATTTAAGGACTCAGATAGTCTCCCTTCTTTTTGGGCTTCCTGTAGTCTGCTCTACCTGCAAAACAGGGATTGGGGGGAGGAATCTCATGTTTAGAACACTTGGTGGAGGCAAAAGATGAGGCTCGGATGTCAGTATTGTTGTGTGGAAGGGCTTAAGAAAGGAGGAGCTGCAAAGCTCTGCGGTTTGGGAAATTCAAATGTGAGGGGGAAGAAAAGAGTTACTGCAATTAATGCAGCAGAGGGGAATGAAATCCTGTGGTAGTGTGCTGACACCACGACATGTGCACCCTCATTGAGAAGACAGTGACAGCAATGTCTCTGTTTTCTCTATGCTAATTACAGTTTGATAATGAGTTTTTTTTCCCCAGGAATTTCTGAGTTACGCCTTTTGCTCATTAAGGCGGACAGATGGCAAAACAAATCTGCAGGAAAATCACTCCATCTTAGACCCTGTGCTTCTGAGGACAAGGTGGTGTGTACGAGGATTAAGATTAATTCCTCCAATTTTTTTTTTTAGTATAATTGCATAAGGCATTTTTCCATGTCCTACTTGCAGAGAAGGATGACTTCAGCCAGACGCTTTATGAATGGAGGGTATGGCCAAGTATGGAAAAGTGCAGGAAGTAAGAGGAAATGCCTCTGGTTATTTGATAAGCCATGGTGTGCATTCAGTTCTTCAGTTTACATCCTTTCCCCAGGATTTGGGGAAGAGCCTTAGGGGATATTCCTCTTTTTAATGTCAAACTCTTGTGGTTTGGCCTGTGGCATGGACTCTGTTACTGTGGGGTTTTTCCTTAGAGGGCAGAGCAGCGAAACTGGCAGAAATGCCCAAGGCTGCAAGGGATCTTCAGAAATGGAATGAAGTCCAGATGCCAGGAAGGTTCTCTGCTGGAGCGGTGTATAGGGAGAGAATCTCTCAGGAGACTGAAAGCAGGGAGGCCTAGGAGAGAACAGTGTAAGCAACCCCATGTCTTTGTAGAAATCTTTGGTCCGATCTGATCTCGTTAACACTGTGCGCTTACTTTCCCCTGGTAAATACCCTGTCTGTCGTTGGCCCTGTTGTGGGCTATCCTGGTGCAGGTAGTGTCTGTGTTTCTGTGAATATGAACTTAACTCCGAGTGACCCTTCCACAGGCTCTGTTACAAGTCGGAGAACAGAATGGTTTCCTTCATACTCCAAACTGGGTATAAAGCTGTGAAAAATACTCCCGGTCCAAGGTCAGAAGTGAGATGACATCAAAGAAAGAAATGCAGTGAAATGTTGCTTCTGTCCTTGTCCATTGGACTCACCTCTCCCGGGTGGAAGGTGGAGGTGCCGTTGCTGGTGGGGAGCAGGATGGGCCCACCAGCAGTGGAAGGCTGCAGTGTCCCCAGGCTTCATTACCCCGAGGTGAATCCAGCCTCAAACGGGGAACGCCTGTACTTTCTGCCAGCTCTGCTCAGTGTCCTGACATTGGAAAGCCAGCCTGACTGGAGTGGGAATGAGAAGCTTATTTCTTCCTCCCTCTGTGCAGATAAATCTCACCTCCAGCTATAAACTGCCAAGTGTGACTTTCCAAGCTGAACTAGCTGTTTCGTATGCTCCAATGTGACATGTGGCCTGTCCTCTCAAACCATCTGAAATGTCATGATAAGGACAAAAAAAAAAATCACATGTGCAGATGATGCAAAACACTGTGCACTGAAATTCTGCAAAAAAACCCCCAGCTTGCTTTTTTTTTTTTTTTTTTTCCCCTTAGCTTTTCGCTTCATTTTCTTCAGCAGTTTTCCTGGCTCGTTATGTGCCTCCCTTTCAAAACTTAAAATACTATTGAAAGAAAGTTTTGCCTGATGGCTTTTGCGAGTAAAACGGTGTCCCTGCCTCCTGGTAGTTCTTTGAGGGCTTATTTGCACAGGGTCTGTTCAGCGCAATGTGATTTTTGCAGCCCCAGCCTCTGGCAGAGCTGGGCAGTGCTAGCGGGCGCTGCTGCTCTGCCCGGACCGCGGCCGCCCGCGCGCCTCGGCCCCGCTGTGTGCGTGCATGTGGGCATGCACACGGTAGCCCGAGTTGTTCCCCGTTACGGACTCGTGCTTCTGGATGTCGTCTTTGTTCCTGTAGCTGGAAATAACTGTGTTAGACCACACTGTGAAATCCATTGAAATCTTCTGTTTAATCCCACTTTCACTTTGCTAATTACACAAACCAGATTGGACCTAGTTTCTCTATCCGTCTTTCTTTTTGATCCTAAGATCTCTGTGCTGACTAATGCTTCTCTTTTATTTTGTCCTTACAGAAAAGCCAGAGTTGGTATAATGTAAGTACTCCAGTTTCTCTTGTCCCGGGGTGAATATGGGCTGTGGGTGCCTGGGTGGGGGGAAGGTGCGACGGGGTTTTGCAGTGGCACTGGGGCATACGGACCATTTCCAAACAGAGGAGATGGAAATGGCTGAGAACTGGCAAAGGAGGACTGACATCCTGAGGGAAAGGATGCCAGAGGTAGAGAGCAAACGCTTTGTCTTTTCAGTCACCCTTCTGATGATCTCCACATCCTGTACCTTCCAGTTTCCCAGCAGAGTTGCTCCTGATGTGGTGACAAAAAGAGCTGCTATCGTGCAGACCCTTTGCATCTCCTCAGGGTGGTGTGGGGCGAGAGAGGAATTCTTTTCTATCGACCTCACAGAAACACAAACCATGCTTTGCTTCTGCCTTGATCTTGTTGTTCTGCAAGCACAAGTGGCAGTGGTTTTGGTACAAAGCTGCTGGTCTGCAGATTTCCACAATCGATGTCACTTTTGCATGGTTGAACCCCCACCCCTCGAGCGCTCTGAAGTAGACGCCAGCAGCACTGTGATTTTGTAGGCAAGTGCAGCAGCCGTTCCATGTTCAGCAAGAGTTCCTACCTTCCTGCAGCCTAGACCCAGTGATTTTGGTTGATTTTGACAGAGGCATGAGAGGCAGACATAATTACTAGCTGTATATAATCAGCACCAGGATAGTAGCAAGGACAAGAAAATATGTGAGCTCAGAAGCAGAGAGAAGCATCAAGGCAACGGCATTAAGAATGAAAATCCCAGTAGGCCAGACTGGTGGAGAAGTGGCAGATAAAGGAACGTGGAGTGGGGCAGTTTAGGCAGATGCACGGGCCCGACCAGGCTGCTGCAAAAAGGCGAATCTGTAGCTGCAACTGAAGGTGACTTTTGCTATTACTCTAGAGCTGCTTCTGCCTGTAGCTGCTGAGATCCCTACCCTGCTGCATGATGCTTTGCTGTGGTCTGCTTCAGTGGGTCTTTTGTGTTCTCATGTCCTCTCTATCTTATCTTTCTGTTCTCTTGTTTTTCCTCCATGTATTTTCAGCATGAGAGACAGTACATCCGGAGAGTAAGCACTGGCTGCATTTTTTGTGGTCCCCCTACCCCCAGTTATTTTCCTTTAGAAAGCAAAACAAAACCAAACCATATTCTAGTTAGTAGAGACATTCTGGCCAGATAAAAGCAGCAATGTGGAAATGCAGATGGGCTGCAAGCTCCAGGAAGGCAGTCAATCCTAGTTGGCAGTATTATTACGATGAAAAATTTGCTAATGCTTCTCCTTGATACATCTTCCCTTCTTTGCCAACTCCTTCCAGGCAGGATTTTTCTGCCATTTGGACCGTTCTGATTGTTCTATTCCTCTCCCCACTGAGAGCAGCTCTAGAAATGAGTCTATGCAGGCTACCCCTTGACAAAGCCTTCCAATTCCCTTTACTCACTTTCCTTTTACATAAACTTCAGTATGCTCAGAACAAACACCCTTCACATTGTTCTTCGTGCCGGTTCCGCAGCCCCGGGTGACAGGCACTGCGCAAATGCAAACCAAAAATATAGTCCTTGCCTCAAAGAGCACACGGTCCTCGAAGGTCCCCAGAGCATCAGTGGCCAGAATGCCAGTTTTATGACTTCAGTTTTTGCTGCTTTTAACTGGTCTTGTTGTCCTTGTAGCACTGTATCCTTCTTTGCCGCTGAGAACCCTTCCCTTTCCCTCTCCTGGATTCCTTTTTCTCTACTTTTTCCTTAAGGTGCTACCAACTTCTCTTGCTTTGTGTGTTCTCCTTTTGATCCTACCAGCGCTCTTTGGGATTGACATCCCTACCAGATTGAGAAGTGGGAGAAAAGGGGTGAGCCAAGGCCATGGATTGCTTTGACAGACCTGCCCTTTCTTGATCTTGGTGTGTTTTCTCTGCTTTGTGTTCCAGAGGAGAAATGCAAACTGGTCCGGGTGCACAGTGAGATTTAGGAAAGAACGCCAGTTTAAGAATAAATCTATTCAGCCTTAAGGGGTTTGCGTTGTGTTCATGTCCTCATGGTGGAAGAGCAGACCATTGCTGGCTGAGTTCACTAGCAGTGGAAAGAAAAAGTCCCTCAGGTGTTTCTCATGCCTTCAGTGAGGAACTGCTGACGTGGAGTCTCCTGTTTAGAAGAATTGTTATTTTTACAGAGGAAAACTCAGTCTGCTGGTCAGCTGTGGTTTAGGTCCCACCTGCCTGTGCTTAGCCATCAGGGTGCAGTTTGCGTGTGTCTGCTTTGGGCTCGTGTGCCTGCACGTTGAATTATTGTTAATTGATTTATTATTTTAAAAATAATTTTTTTTTTTTTTTTAAAGAATAGACCTCAAACCCAAACTTTCTCTGTAGTTTTACTGCAAGAGAGATGCAGCTTACTCTGTAGACCTGATGAGTATGCTTAGAGAGGTGAGAAATTTGGTTTTCACCTCCCTGCTGACACGAGAGAGGAAGTTGCAGGAGCTGTGGGTGGCAGGAATGCCACAAATGGGTAGAAGGAATTTGTTGCCCAGCAGGTGTCAATAAAATTAGAGACAAACGGGAGGTATTTTGCTGCTAAGGGTAAAAGCTGTGTCCTTTGTTCTTCTCCTTCTCTCTGGGCTTTGGGTGAAGGACCCCATTTCCGAGTATGGAGGAGCTCTCGGGTTTTGTGTCTTGAGGGCAGTGTACCATTGAGGCACTGAGCCTAGCAAGTCTGCCATGGTTTTTTCTGCCTGCTTCTCCCTCAGTTGGGCTGTCAATCCTACTTCCCTGACGGTTCCTAAATTAGGGTGTATGTCTCTAATTTCTGTAGCAAGGCTCGTAGTCCCTGTGCTGGTAGACACCAGGCATCAGGAGGGCCTACAGAGCATACTCCCGGAACAGAGAATGAAGGGATCTTGAAAAGTTAGAGCAAATGCAGCTGACAGCAGGGAAGAGGTTCTGCCCACTTGTTTTGGGAGAGCAAAGTCTGCGCTGAGGATTGCACCGAGCGGGACAGGAGCCCAGTTCTGCAAACAGACGCTGTGCACACAGGGCAGCTTTCAGCTTGGCTTGTGAGAGGTGGAAATCTCAAAATAAATCCAGTCAAATGAAAGTAGGCAGCCATGTAAAGGAGAGAGCCCCAGGTTTTCCTTTGGGAAAACTGCGGCAAAAGCCTGTGCAGGGGGGTTTAGGAGGTGTCTGAGAATCCATGGAGGACTGTGACGCTACAAAGGGCCTTTATTTGTGGAGACCTTTGAGCAGTGCTTGCAGCTTCTAAAGAAAAATGTCAAGCGATCACAAGACTGAACACCGTAAGCAATCAGGCTTTGCTGGTCTTTTTTTGTTGCAGTAACTTCTTGGAGACCTCATAGATACCAGGGCGGAGGGGGAAGCTCAGCTGTTGGAAAGAGTAAAATGTTCCCTGTGAAGACAATGAGAGAGACATTATGCATCATTTTAGGGAGCACATCAGAACAGCTTTCCAATGTGTGGCAGCCTGAGTCTGACTCAGCAGCAGCAATCCTGTAAACAGGGATATTGCAAAAATCCAGGCCTGATGATGAGTTAGCAAGGTGTTGAGCTAACCTCTGTAAATCAGTGCAATCATCTTTTTCAGTTCCAGTAACCACTTAGACAAACTATTTCTGGAACAATGTTACCTCATTGTCTTTCAGATATTTTTCCTCCCTTCAGATTTGCCATGATTTTAGGTACAGGGATTACCGGGCCTGGCACAGTTGCTGTGGTGTAGAAGCACTAAATGATAAGTGAGCTTTTGGTACAAGCTCATGTGATGATGAACTCAAATCCACTTTCCACTCCAAATGGCCAGTGATTATTTTGAAGCTTCTTCCTCTGCTGTTCCTTCACTTTTAAAAGGAAAACCAGAAAAAGGAAGAAGAAAAAACCCCAAGAGACCAGAGGGGTTTTGGAAGAAACGCTGTGGGCCATGCGGCCAGTTTCTTTGCTGGTATCAATCAGCGTAGCAGTCCTGCTCTCAGTGGGGTCTAAACTCTCCCACACGAGCAGGGAATGTATTCTGTCCTTTTCCAGTAGTTTTCCTGTTCTGTCCAGAAGCAATGTAAATCTTCCCTGAAGAGTTAAGAGCAACTCCACCAGTCATGCAAATGGGATAAGATTTTCCTTCCCCCTTTTCTTCCTATCTCTTGCCACCTCTCCTCCTCATCTCTTTTCTGTGACACGCTGCACAAAACTGCACCTTTCTCAATTCTTGTGTGGTCAGACTTCCCTGTCCTGTCCCATCCCCCAGCACAGTCGCTTTAAATTTCCTGCCAGAGGATTTGTTTGTGTATTAACAGGGAGATCTTACCATGGGGAGTCACCTTTTTCTCCCTATTTCCCCCACGGAGCCTCTTCTCTCCACCTTCTGCAGTGCCATCCTGTCCCGTCTCCCTCTGTTTGCAGTAGAGTTAATGTTTGCTATCTCCACCTCCGGGTGAGCTCTTCCCATCCCTCGTGCCATTCATCCCTGCGAAGGGAGGTGGGTGGCTGTGTAGACAGAAGCATCCTGGTGGTTTGGTTTTTTTTTTTTTTTTGGAAGTAATCCCAAAAGCAGTTTGCAGCAAAGAGGGTCATTCAGTAAAGTAATGCAGGTACCTCGCAGATGTCTGTAATCCTAATTCTTCATCCTTCCCAGACTACAGCAATTTTGTTTATTGTTCCCTCATCTTGGGGTGCCACACATACATACTGCTTCCTTCTAACAGGGCTGAACAGAGAGACCCGTGTGCTCGCTGGCACCAGCAATGCTTTCGTGGTGCACTTGGCAGTTCTCCTGTCAGTGAGTGGCCCGGGAATGGGAACAGTGGCTTTGCAGAGGCCTGGCTGGTGGCGTGGTTGGGGTTTTTTGGGTTTTGGTTTTTTTTGAGATCTATGTGCCCAGTTTGTTAGGAAGAATGAGGATTTACATGGCTGAGGAGCACTGGTGCCATGGAGTGGACATTTATGGGCAGATTTCTGCCCTTGAGCAGAGAGGTGGCGATGCTGGGGACCAAGGGCAGAGGGATACAGGGAGTTCCACTGCTCCAAGCAATCTTCCTGGGACCTGCAGGGAGTTCATTTGCTGGAACCTGAAGGAAGCCCTTGCCCTTCATTTCCAAGCGACCTGACTAATGAATGAAACCTAGAAAGACCTATGCTTTTTAGGCGGCTCAGAGATATGTATGGGAGTAGTAGAACTCTTAATATTTCTAACTGTGTGGGTATCACATGGCTGATTTCTCATAGCTATATTCTTTACACTGGTCTCTCCTTACTCCCCTCACGCCTGCCCCAGCACACTCTGTCCAGCAACTTTCCATTACAGGAAACATCTGCTGGGAGGCAGGGCTGAGCCTGGGTTACTGCAGGGCATTGGCCGACAGAATTACCCAGCTATAGTAACTTAAAGCATGTGCGAGTCATTTTGGTATCTTCCCCAGCCGCTCCTTCCATGAGAAACGTTAACAAAACTGAAGCTGCCTTTCAGAGCAGAGAGGGACTAGAGAGGAGAGCCTCAGGCAGACGCTGAAGGAATAAGAGCAAGTGCTTTCTTGGATTCAAAGGGGGAAAAAAAAAGCACAGCTGAAGTCTCTGAGCTCCTTGCCGTCCTGTTCAGTCCTGGAAAAGCGGATAGATCTGTGAATTACAGCTGGTCCGGGGGTCTCCTGGTGGTCAGAGCTCTTTCAGTCGCTAGCTCCGGCAGTGCTGGCGGCGGGCCTCGCTCAGGAGGTGCAGATGCCTTGCACAGACCTGCCTGGGACTGCTCGGGCTGCCGGCACTTTTGCAGTGCTTCTTTAAGGGATGCCCACAGCAAGAAGCTGGTGAGACTGGAGCAGAAGAGCACAAAGGTTGCCTTACCTGCATGCTTACCCTAATGAGGCATTTTTTCAACAAAGTCCTCTGGAGGGCACATCCTCTCTCAGATCTACAGAGGCTGCTAGGGCAGACGACCTGAATGTGAGCGGGAAGGTAGGGGAAGGCGCGAACGCTCCTGCCAAGCTGCTCTCTCTCTTCTGACTTTGAATCTAAACAAGGAGCAGTGACAGCAGGAACAGGAAAAGGAGAGTTTGACTGAGAACACAGGGAGCTGTGCAAGCGCTGAGGGAACACTATGGATTCCTTGCTGGAGTGTGGGGCTCTCTGGGATCTTGTGCTGCATCAAGAACTTCCGTGTCTGCTGTGGGACCTGGAGGGGCTTGTCGACTTGTCGCAAGAAAATGTCAGCTGTGGATCAGATGAAATTCCAGCTGTGAGTGTCTCTAAACCGTTTGTCAGTAGCAGAAATTCTAGCACTAAGCAGAAGTGGCTGTTGTAGTACAGATTTTAGACAGATCAGAACTTCCCTTACTGCAGGGAAGGGAGAAGGAGCGCTGTTCCACAAGGACACTATACTGCTCAGCTGGGTTGCTGTAATGCACTGAACCCAAAGCTCAGAGCTGAATATAATCTCCATTCCTGCTCCTTTCCCATCCTGTCTGCTTGTCCCAGGAAATCTTGGGCTTGGGCTCTGGCTGGAGCCCATCTCTGACCAAGATCTTTCCCAGATGTTCAGGCTAGAAGTTTGGTAAGTAAAATTCATATTTCTGTCATCTGCTGGTTAGCAGATTATATTCCAAAGTAAGACACTTTCCTTTGGGCCCACAGGACTGGAGCAAATACCTGAAGTGCTCAGCTGATGTTAGAAAATACTGTTTCTTGTTCATTGAGTTGGTGTGAGGAAGAAGGAATGCTTTCGGGAGGTGACAGGTTATCTGTATTTCCTTCTTTTATTTGACAGCATTTACAATTTTGTAAGGCTAATGCTAAGTAAACGTCATATTCCTCCCACACCCATGGCCACACCAACATGTTCTCAACCAAACCCACCTTCTATAATCACTTTAATTTTGGGGGCTCTTGCTGGAAGGCTCTGAGATGTGCCCACCTTTCTGCTTTGGGAGATTTGTATTGCGCAGCTGGAAGAGATAGGAGAGGGTTGTTGGGAGGAAGTGGAGATAGAGAGGGAAGAGGTTGTGCCCCAGGTTACTTCACCTTCCCTACATTTGTGGGAGAAAGAACACAATAGATTAGATAGGAGGTATGGGTCCCCTGAATTTGCACCTGCCTCTATTTTGGTCAACTCTGCCTTCAAAAGATGTTCTGGCTGTTAGGAGCAGCTGTCAGCACGGGCACGGTGTGTAGGAGGTGGTCTAACAGAGTCTTGTTCTATTTAGTGAAGACCAGAGAGAAGCCAGCTCCTGGTCTCCCTCCAGGCAATAGCACCGTTTTCTCTGAGGCCTTCTGTGAGGCCAGGTGTCTGCAGATTAAGCACAAAACATGGTTGAATCCCTGCGAGAGCCTCTTCTGAGCTCCGTGGAAGTGTTCGCACTGTCTGTTCGCTGACTGCCAGGTGGAGCACTTGGTGGGGCGAGGAACGGGAGGACTGCGTTATTCCTGAGCTCTTGATGGCAGTGACCGTTCAGGTTCCTCTGGCAGCGCTGTAGCTGTACGCAGGCCTCTGTTTTCTGGAGTTGCTGTGCTGTTCCTGGGCGAGCTGGGGATTGGCAGCTAACCGAGGCATTGCAGAGCATGTGTCATATCTTGTACAGGCTCAGATTGCAGGAAAAGAGATTTCTCCTGCAGCCACAGCTTCCATGCGATTCCGTTTTGCTACCTAGCAGCTCTAGGTATAGCCCTTCTACTCTGTACTTGCTCTTCCAAGTCAGGTTCTCCTCTTCTTCTCACTTAATGCACTAAATCCCAAATCCTCTCGTCTGTGTGTCTGCTGTGAGGGGAGCTCCTAGCCTCATGCTTTGTAAGTGCATCTGATCCCCCTTCTCCTTACCAAGGTGTTCCTGTTTTCCCGCTCCATTTCTCTGTACTCACGCCTGCCCCTCTCTTTAACAGGCACTCTGTTATTTGCAGGTGTTGAGTCCAACGTACAAACAACGGAATGAAGATTTCAGGAAACTCTTCAAACAGCTTCCTGACACGGAGCGCCTCATCGTAGGTAAGGTCGGCCCCTCGGTGCAGTGCTCTGTTGTGCTGGCCCGTGGTGTGGGGAAGAAGTCTAGCACACGCGCATGCAGCTTTTTCTTCTTCGAGACATTGCCACCGAGGAACAAGCCAATTGTGTCTTGTGCACAGACAGAGCCCCTCTTCACCTTTTCTAATGGGTTTCATTAGCTTGTTTCAAGGAGAGCAACACTGATTTGTATCAGCTATGGCTCTGTTTCCTCATAATTTGAGGAGCATGTTTTCCTCCACAGTGCTCCCCGAAACCTGACGGCGTGTCGGTGTTTGAGCTCTTTCCTCACTTGGTCAGGGTTGCCTGCCCCAACATGCATCCCACGGAGCTTCCCTTTTTCCTAGCATCCCCGATGCTCCCTGCTCACACGCCTGCCCTTCCCATGTCTGTTTAGTGCTGCCTAGTGCCTTGCATCTGTTCTTTTATGTAACTGGTGATCTCATACTGTGTCTCGTACTGATGAAAGATGCACATCCTAGTGGAGGAATAGAAATTGCTTAGGCTGCTGAAACTGGGAGAAAAATGGACAGTGGCACTAGAAGGTGCCACTAGAAGGAAGAGATAGATTAAAAAGTGGAAATAGTATATAGGGTACTACAGAATGACCAGCTGATGAGACCAGATCGTCAGTCAGTAGGAGAGAGATTCTGTGACGTGCCCTTGGCAGGAATCTAGTGGACAGAGCTGCAGCTGTGGCTCTGCCGTTGACTTTCTGCAGGATTGTGTTGAGTAGCTTCTTTTGATGCTGCTGCCTGTCCTCGCCTTTAGGCTGTCCTGTCTTCTGGTTTTGGTGGTCCTAAATTATCATCTGTTGTCCACCCACAGATTACTCATGTGCGCTACAAAGAGACATTCTCCTGCAGGGCCGCCTCTACCTCTCTGAAAACTGGATCTGCTTTTACAGCAACATCTTCCGTTGGGAGACACTGGTAAGGCTGTCACACTGCTGTGTCGAGCATGTGTTTCATGTCAGCAGATTTGCTGACATTGCTTCAGAAGCACTCTTCCCATTGTCTTTCTCATCAGTGTCTCTCTTTACCCGTGTTCTTTTTCTACCTTCCCCTTTCTGCATGGCTCTGACTGCAGCTGACAGTTCGCTTGAAGGATATCTGCTCGATGACCAAGGAAAAAACAGCACGGCTCATTCCTAATGCCATCCAAGTTTGCACTGACACTGAAAAGGTACATCCTTGAAGCCTCTGGGGCCACCCTGTGCCGCTGTCAGGGGCAGGGGAATGTAAGCGTGTGGTGGGCTTTTTCCAGACTGACTGCTTGTGCTGCCTGGGAGGAAGCACTGAGGGAAAAGGGCTGGATTCAGAGCTTCTGCAGACCTCGGGCTGAGTCTGGAACCTGCGTAGCTCATATGTGGGGTGTGGGACCAGGTTATATAGTAGCACGTGCCTAACGGGACTGTTCTTGTGCTGACACTTGCTCCCTTGGGTGAGAGGCCTCTCTGTGAGGCTTCCATGAGCTGTAGTCTGTGCCCAAGAACTGAGCAGCTGTGCTGTATGGCTTGCTCAGTCCTGTCAATGGTAGTGGGAAAGTGATCCAAACAAAATTGTCTCTTCTTCCCTTTTTTGGACCTTTTCTGAACTGATTCTTCTCTTCATCTCTTCCCGTTCAGCACTTTTTTACTTCCTTTGGGGCTCGAGACAGGACGTACATGATGATGTTCAGGCTCTGGCAGAATGCTCTCCTTGACAAGGTACAGAGACCAGCACCTCAGTGTTGGGGTGGGATGAAAGGGAGGTGATGAACATATGCAGAAGCATCACACCTGTGATTAACGTGTATGCATTAAAAATGTATGGCCAGCAAGCACATGTGCTTAGGCAGAGCAGGTACATAACTGCAGCTGCAATTCTCTCTTTTCGCATGGAATTCTGTCTGGGTACAGACGTGTCTTGCGCACACAGCAGATGCCACTCTGCCTCTGCTGAGGTGTGGAAGCATGTGTCTCAGGAAGGAGTTATTCTGAGGTCTGTAATTCAAGTGAAACAGCCCAGAAGCAAGCAATTCCAAATGCAACAGAAATAGCTCACTGCACAGGCAGAGCTCTTGGTAAGTCTGTGCTTCACAAGTGTAGAGGTGAAGATAAGACAGCAAAAGAGCATGTGTTGAGAGCATCCAAACCCAAAGGAGAACAGTAGCGGGTGTGGGGTGCACTGGGTAAGGCCCTCAGTGGGTTGGATTTTAAAATATAGCACTTGCTATGTCAGAGGCCTCATGTATCCTATGTTTGATCTGAGTATCTTTTCCACAGTCCATTGAGTATTTCTGGCCTCACTGCAGGAGTAAGACTCATGAACTGATGTTACTGTGCTACGAGCATTTCAAGATGTTCTGGCTTGCGTTCATACCATACTGGAAAGCTTAAGTAATCCAGCACCCAGAATACCCTGTCCTGAAAATCAGAGTGGTATTTAGTATGCAAAAGGATCGCTTTGCATTGGGTGGCTTGTATTGCTACCATATGCTGTAATTTAATCAGCCTTTCGAAGTTCCTAACAAAATTCAGTGCCCTTGCCTTCAAGGTCATAGCAAATTGGAACTGAGATGTGGAGTGTTAAAGACAGGAAACACTTCCAGAGCTCTTTTTCCAAATGTAGGATCCATGCCTGGCAGGAGAAAGAACCTAGTGCATTTTTCCTGATAAGACATGTGAATTAGAATGCATGTGGGAAAGAAGGTGAAACAGAGTTAGACTTTTTTTCTGGATAAACGTTTCTTGCTAGAGGATTTTTCCCCATGCTTTTGATTGCTACTTTTGGGAGCTAGATTAAAAATTTCCTGCCTTATCCCGTGCAGTAACTATGGGAAGAAGTTCAAGCCAGCAACTCAGAAAAAGTCCATTAAATTTGTTTTGCCTCATGACCAAGAAATCCTTGTCATTGGTGGTAAATTTCTCATGGGTAAAAATCCGTCCCCTTTCATCCCTGTACAACATATTTGAATCACAAGCTCTCCTGCCCTGTTTTGTAAGAACCTCAGAACGCAGTCATGTGGTGATCAGCCGACCTGCATCCCTGTAAAGCTGGCCTTCTCTGAACCATCTTGATACTTCATTTTTTCTTTGTAACTGGAAGTAAATACAAGCTTTTCACAATAGTATCTGGAGAGACAAACACTTTTTGATTTTAAACTGCAACAGGAAATGTTTTTCTTTGCTGCTGTTTTAGATCCATTTTCCCTGCAGCTGTAATTCTTTAGGCAGCTTTAATTTAAACAAACTTGGAGGGGAAAAAACCCTCATAAAGCGTTGTGGTTTGGTAAATGGAGGCACAGCGTAAGCGGCAGCGAAAATACGTGTGGAGGGAGATGCAGGTTTACTGCTTACATTATTACATGCACAGTGTTGTAGTAACGGGAAGTCTCATTTGTGTGCTGCTCTGGGTGCAGCCTCACGTTGGCTTTCTGATAGTTTTAAGTAACATGAGAATGTGGCGTGGGAGCACAACAAAATCAGCTTTTAGGGCAGAACCTGGGCTGACAGTGAAGGCTTACTTGGCAAAAGGGCCTCTTGTTGCTTGATGGTGGCAATCTCTAAGCCAGGTTGGCCTAACAATATAAGGATCCATACGCCCCCCATCCTGAGCCAGCACGGAGCTGGGCCAGCCTGCCAGTTACACGCTGGAATTTGGAAGAGGTGAGCCTGTTGGAAGGCTCTCACCTCCCATCAGGGGCTGTGTCAGAATCTCTCACTTCTTTCAGGGTAAGGAATGTAATACTCTTAAAAATTAGTCATATTTTAGTATTCTCAGATGAAAGTGTACGCTGTTGTCCGTTCCTCCTTTTAGCCTCTGTGTCCAAAGGAGCTCTGGCACTTTGTCCACCAGTGTTACGGTAACGAGCTGGGTCTGACCAGTGATGATGAAGACTACGTGCCTCCTGATGACGACTTCAACACAATGGGGTGAGTGAGGACGAGTGAAATCTGCCTGTGATGAAGAAAAGAGGGCTTCAGGAGAGCAGCAGTCCTGATGTATTGCATACCTCTAACTGCTGATTGTCCCTGGTGAGAGATTCTGGGTTCTGGCCAAATGTTTGCCCTTAGAAGTGTAATGTCTAAAAAGCTGAAAGCTTTTTTCCCATTTCCTTATAGAAGTCAGTAGGGACTGAAATGCTTGCCTGTCTACTTGCCGAGCTAGATGAGCAATTCTGTAAATGCCAAAGCACCCCAGTAACAAGGCCAGTCAGTGTGTTACGTGGTCAGAAAGTGCCGATGCTTGTCGGGCTGTGTATAAACACTCAAAAAGTCAGGGCTTGATCTTCTCTGCACTGAGCCATTTCTGCTCCCGGTCAGACTGGAAACTTCATAGAAGTATTCTTACTTGCTCTGTGTCCAGTTGTAGCTGTACTGAGAGGGGTAAACATAAAAACCTGTGTTCTCTGTGGCGTCTCAGCTACTGTGAAGAAATCCCCGTGGAAGAGAATGAAGTCAACGACAGCTCCTCAAAAAGCAGCATGGAGGCCAAGCCAGAAGCTAGCCCTCAGCTGCCAAAGAAATCTGTCACTGCCAGCACATTGACATCTACGGGAAGCAGTGAAGCGCCAGCCTCGGTGAGTGTTCCTTCTCCACTGCAGCGGGAGCAGTAATCCCGTTCTCTGGAATCCAGCTCGTGGTCCTTCAGTGTACGAGGTGACCGTTAAGCCTGCAGCCCCTCTTCCAGTGCAGCTGACCTCAGCCCTCGAGTCAGTGCGATCTGTGAGCGTGGCATTTGGCCAAGAAAAGTGAGCAAAGTGTGCCTGTCCTACAGGGCAGTAAACCAGGACTCTCGGCAGCAAGTGCAGTTTTCTCTCTATACTTTCAGATGAAAAGAAATGGAGTGTTGGAGATAAAAGGTTTATAATTTCTCCTCTGCCTTCAGTTATTCCCTAGGAAACAGTGTGTGCTTTCAAAGTATTCCGGCAGAGCAGACCTTGTTTAGATATAACCGCAGATGTTCCTCGCTGTACAGGGCTTGTTCAGGAGCAAACCCAGTGTGTGTGTGCTTGTCTGAACAAAGAGCCTTGTGTATGTCCCGGGCCTGCGTGGTTCTTAGAGAGGAGGTGATACGGCCACGTGTTTTACAAACACTGTATGTAACCTTCCTCCTCTCTCTATTACTTGATTTCCAGACATGTCAAGGCCAGATGTTCCAAGGTATGAAAACTGGCCCACAGATGTAAAGTTTTCAGAAATACCCCCCAATTTCCAGGTGCTGATCTTGCTCTCATTATGCTCTCTCCTTGCTGCAGTTTGATGGAGTGCTACCAGAAGAGGAGGAGGCAGTGGCAGAGAGTCCTGTGGAAAAAGACCTTGGCATTGCAAATATAATGGGAGAGAAGATAGAGATCATTGGCCCTGTGAACTCCCCTTCCCTAGACTTCAATGACAACGAAGACATTCCCACTGAGCTCAGTGACTCATCAGAGACCCATGATGAAGGTATGTGGGGAAGGGCCGTTCCACCAGAGTTGTTTTCAGCTTGCCCTGTCCTTTCCAGCGAGGGACTGGAGTGGCAGATACTTGAATTCCTTTTCTGGACACTAAGAGTTCAGAAGATGCAAAGAATTCCGATCCTGGGCTGCAGAAGGTGAATGCATGGGCTGTTTGGAAGGATGTCCCTAAAATAACCTATGTAGCAAATTACCCCTTCTGACATTCCATCTATTGTCCTGGGATCAGTGGGGGAAAAGGGTTAGAAGGAAGAGTTCCTTTGGGTGGCTTCACAAAGTCAAGTCCTGCTACTGTGAAAGCACAGCCTCTGACACTGGCACGGAGAATCACGGCTGGGGCTTGTGGGCCTGTTTCCCCACAGGGGAAGTCCAAGCCTTCTACGAGGATCTGAACGGCCGTCAGTATGTGAATGAAGTGTTCAACTTCAGCGTGGACAAACTGTACGACTTGCTTTTCACGGACTCCCAGTTCCAGAGGGACTTCATGGAACAGCGCCGGTTCTCCGGTAAGCTGCCGGTGGCAAAGCCCGGTCACTGGTGGAGGCCGCGTGCCCTGCGAGGTACAGAGGAAGCTCTCAGCACATGCCAGATGATAGAGGGATTGAGGAATGTTCTGAGCAGATCTTGGGACAGTACTGTCTGTACTGACAGTAATCAAAAGCAGGCAGAGCCACCCTTGTTTGGCTATCTGGTTTTATTTTCTAAAAGCCAGATCTAAGTTGATGGAAGAAACAAACTCTTTTTTTATTTTTTCAACATCAGCTAAGGCCTGATGCTGTGTTAAAGCTTATCAATGTGAGGAAAAAGCTCTTCTAGCTCCACACCACAAACTGGCACAGACTGTGCAGTTGATGATACAAAGAGAGTTTCCCTTGGCATGCTTTAGTCCTTCTTTCCTTGTAATTGTGGGTTTGCTGAAGAAGATCTGTTCCCAGCCTCTCCCCCTTTCCCTGCACTTGGAAGAGGGGAAAAATTTAGTGCAGGGGACCTTTCTTTCATGCTCAGTGGAGCTCTAGTGCTTCTGCAGCCAGGCTCTGCAAGGGGAAGGAAATACTGTCCTGAGCTTGGTTATATGGTTATGCCTTTCCCTAGGGAACTGACCCGAGATCCCTCTCCAGTTACTTGAATGGAATATTGTTTTGTCCTCTCAGATATTATCTTTCATCCCTGGAAGAAGGAAGAAAATGGCAATCAGACCAGAGTGATCCTGTATACCATTACCCTCACCAACCCTCTGGCCCCCAAAACTGCCACTGTCACTGAGACGCAGGTATGTGAGAGGGGAGCAGGCGTGTGCTGCTCTGGAGAAGCGGATCTGTGATTTCTTTTCTTGCCTTGGGCATGCTGCTTTGCACGTTGTTGTTCTCCCTATCCATTTTCCTTTACACGTTTTTCTCGTATTAACTTGCTACCCAGTATCACTGCAAACGTGAATAGCTAATTGTGTTGCAAGGAAAGGACCATAAATTTTCCAGCTAAAGCAGATGAGTTTGTAAACGAGCCAGCACATTCTAACAGCTGTTTGTCACCTGTGCTGGTGGTTTTTGAGCTGCAGTTAGTCCAGCAGATATTATTCATGAGCAGGGCACAAGAAAATCAGCTGCTGTCTGGCCAGTGCTCCTCAGAGCTCTACAGAGAGATGTGCAGGCTTTTTTATTACTGGTGAGGACAGCTGGATGACCTGTTTAACAAGGTGAAAAAGGGGAGTGCAGTGCACTGGCAAGAGCCAGGCTAGCTGGATCTAGTAGGGGCTGCGGCCAGAGAGGGGGGAAAAGCCTCCATCCATGTCCCGAGATATGTTCAAGTGGCCAAAGGTAGATACTGAGAGTTAGTTTGAGGGAATACCGGGAGGGAGCCAAGAACAGTTGGCCTGTCTGAACATTACAAGGGTGTCCTCGCTGCAGAGGTAAGAGGGAATAGGCTGTAAGAAAAGCCATATTTTTGCATAGGGATCTGCAGTTACCTCTTTCTGTCCCCTTTGTAAGGTTTGTTCTGGGGCAAAGAAAGCAGCAGATCAGAGGCTTAAAAGAAGTAATTGACACGTTTTAGTGGTATTTAGAATCGCAGAATAACTTACTCTAGAGGGGACCTGTGCTCAAAGCAGGGTCACGTCTGATTGTAGATCAGGTTGCTCCCTGGCAAGCCAGACAATGAGGAAAGGTCCCAAAGAACTGGTCCTTGCATGGCAGCGTACGTAACTATGTCTCTGACACAAAATGCTGGAGGTTGAGCTGCTGGAACTGAATGCCCCTGTTGAAATATGCCCTTGGTTTCCTTGAGTATGCCTACCCTCAAAAGTGAGCTGTTCACGGAAAAATCGCAGAGATGGGGCCTGGGCGTGGGTGCGGTCTGTGTGCGCTGGAGCTGTGAAGCTGGTGAAGGTGCCATCTATCAAAGCGGTGTTCTAACCAGACTAATAGTTGCCTTGCATGCTGTCTTTTATGCAGACAATGTACAAAGCCAGCCAAGAAAGCGAGTGCTATGTCATAGATGCAGAGGTGCTAACTCACGACGTCCCCTACCATGATTATTTCTACACCATTAACCGCTACACGTTGACTCGTGTTGCCAGAAACAAAAGCCGACTCAGGTACACTTCTTGTGGGATACAGAACTTTACCGACAACCAAAAGTCACCTCTGGGTGGGAGTTCTGCCGTTTGGTATGTTAGAAGGAGCTGGGGAGCCTTATTTCTTTGTCCTGTTGCCAGAATACTCGTATCACAGAGTTATTGTAGGGGCAAACGATAGACCTGATACACAGGAGTTAGAGCTGGGTCAGGGGGAGGATTTACAGACTTCTTGGCCCCTTCTTGGATGCAGTGGTTTGCAGGGCCACTTGCCACACAGTCAACTACACGTGATGAGCGACGGGACTTGCTTCCAGGGACCGTGCCTCTGAGACATGCAGAGGAATTTGGTACCTGGAAAAGCTCTAGGCTTTTGTGTTTGACTTCCATAGGTGATCTCAATGTCTGCCTGCCACATGGCTGAAGGTCTCGGGAGTCCTCTCCAGGAGGCTCTCCTGGGGCCTTCCTGCTACTGCCTTTGGAAGGACATTTTATGTAGTTCTCCTCGAGAAGCACAAAGGGCCGAGACCATTCCAGAAATAACAGCGCACATGATTATTTCTTGTATTTACATTGACAAAGGATTGTGAAGTGACATTGCCTGCAGGAAGCAAAACTAGGAGAATGACTTTCCTTTCTTCTCACAGGGTTTCCACAGAGTTACGTTACAGAAAACAGCCTTGGGGGCTGGTGAAATCCTTCATTGAGAAGAATTTTTGGAGCGGCCTAGAAGATTATTTCCGTCATTTGGGTAAGAGTGGTAATGACCGGAGCTGTGGCAGTGACCCACAAGCTGACCCCCTTCCACAGTTTCTGCCTTGCCTCCCTGCAAGCGGGCAGCGGGACCGTGTGACACCTGCTGCCAGACCTCCGCGTGCCTTATGGAAGGGGCCAGCCAAAGTTACTACCACAGCGTTGGTAGCGCTTCCTGGAATTAATCAGGTCATCAAATCCTGCCCTCTGGCAGGAGCGCGGGCAGTCTGGGGTCAGAGTTTGGCCAAAGGTGTAAGGGATTCGGTGTCTTCTCTGGCGTGGGCCTCAGACCCTGCCAACTTCTTTGGCCCAGCAGCTGTGCCAATAGAGGGCTTACGTGTGTATCTCTGCAAGGCTAGTGCCGCGTCCGTTCAGTGCTTTCCCTTGCTGTCCCTGCAGAGAGTGAGCTGACCAAAACTGAGAGCACGTACCTGGCTGAGGTCCACAGACAATCCCCCAAAGAGAAAGTGAGCAAGCAATCGACCGTGCGCCGGAGGAAACGGGCCCATGCCCATCTGCGGGTGCCACACTTGGAGGAGGTGCTGAGTCCCGTCACCACCCCCACGGATGAGGAGGTCGCACATCGAATCAAGCATGTGGCAGGTAAGGAGCTGCAGAGCCCTTGTCCTTGAGGGTGGAGAGCTGGGCACCTCTGGAGAAGAACTGGAGCTTTGCCTGCAGAGGGAGAGGGGCCAGGGCTTTCCTGGGCAGGGGGGGAGGCTGTGTTCTGACGGAGTGAGATGGAGGGGTGCGCAGAAGGAAAGGGGTGGCCCTCCCCCTCAGACAGCATTTCTTAGCCTGAACGCATCCATCTCTCAGGTTCCACTCAGACAAGGCACATCCCTGAGGAGAGCCCCAGCGGCTTCCACCTGCAGAGTGTCTCCAAGCTGCTCCTTGTCATCAGTTTTGTGTAAGTGATTTTTTCACTTTCCTTCACAGCCAGCCTTTAACAACTCTGGTCTTTTCACGTTTCTGGCGTTCTGTGCTACCCTGGGCCAATTTTTCTTTTCTCATTCCTCTCTGGTCCCAGATTTTGTGCAGGACAGAGGAGAGAAAAGCACTGACGGGCAGATTTAGCCCCTCAGTTCTGAGTGTGCTGTAACCGCACACGGGCTCCGCAGACCTGCCTGTTTCTGGGAGGCCTAAAAGCTGGTCAGCGGTACTGTCTGGGACACGGGCAGCAGGCAGCGAGAGGGGACTCAAACGAGAAGAGATCCAACAAGTAGAAAGAGGTTTTTTTATTGCAGGGGCTCGGTTTAGAGGTTTTCAATGACATCTAGAAACTTTTTTTTTTAATTGGAAGTAAGTCATTTAATGGAATCTGCCAACAAACCAGCTGTTATCATGAAAGATGACCATGGAAAGCTCTCTGGGAGTTACTGTGCTGTCGCAGCAGGGCACAGAGTATGTGAGGAGTCTGTTGCTCCTTTCCTCTGGTCTGGCAAAACCTATTTGGGTCTGGTCCTCAGTGGTGATTTTGACAAGAGATACCAACTCAGAAAGCAGCTGGACCGTTTAGAGGTGATTTCTGAAAAAAAAAAGAAACACCTGAAGCAAGAGGGACTGGCACGATTTCACTAGTTTGGCAGCAAGAACTAAGTTTGGTTTGGGTTCCTTTTCTGCCACCACCTTTCACGGCTGCTAGTCCTGGACGTGGCTGGATGCGTGCTCAGAATGAGCTGGGTACGGGCCCCTCGTGTCCCTGTGGCTCAGTCTTTACATCTAAACCCAAGTGTATTTAGTGCTTCTCTGCCTCTTGGGCTGGCGGTAGCTGTTGTGTGTTAGTGTTGCGGGGGTTCCAGGGAAGCAGCACAGCCCAGAGGAGCAATCCAGCTACGGTAGGTTTTTCAGCTGCTTAGGGAAATGGAAGCGCACTGTTAACCCCGGAGCAGAACTTGGGCTCATTCTTTTAAGCTCCACCCACCTGTTAGTGAGGTGGGAAGAAGGTGAGATTTGTAGACAGGTTATTTTTCAAATTGAGCTCCTTTCTGCATTTTCTTTTCCCCGGGGGATAAAGACTACCGAGGCTTGCAGCAGCACCCAGCTAGTTGCTGTAACGAGAAGTAAGGCAAGGATGAGGAAATAGCTGTATGCCATCTTCTGTGTCTAGACAGGCCAAATGTAATTACAACTTTTTTAGGACCGCACAAAAGCTTTATCACTCCACCAGTTTAGAGTGCCCAGAGATGAAAAACTCTGTAGTGTTTTCAGAACAATCTTCTGGCCAGCTGCCTTGACGGAGCTGGGGGATAGTGGGCTGTTCTTCCAGCCAAGTAGCTGCGCTATTCAGAGACAGGCATGAGCGTGTTATTTTGGAATTTATTCTGCAAGCGTGGCTGGCGTGGCGGTGGGGGCGAGAGGAGCTGTGCAGCGTCTGGTCAAAGCGCCGGGCTGTGGTGGGGTTCCCATCGCTGCTGGGTGCGGGCTGCCGTGGGTCAGGCTGTGCCCCCCTGGGCACCCAGGGCTTGTCCGCAAGAGCCACACACAGCTCAGCTTGTGCTGAACAAACTTCACCTGTAGTTGCAGGCACGCCGTTATTTGTCTGTCCTTCCTGCCTCTCTTCCCCCTGTTCCTTTCTTCCCTCCTCTCCCCCATATTTCTTCTGCACTGTCTATGAGCCTTCTCCGCTCAGCCTGGTTTCTCCTGGTCTGTGTCAGTCTGTTTCTAACCTGCAGCTACTCCGTCTTTTCTCTTCCCTGCTCCCGTTAGGATCTGTTTCAGGTACTGTCTCTCTCTTTTTTTACCTCTTGGCTCTCCCCTTTCCCTCCCATTCTCTGCATTCGGCACATCTACTCATCCAGCCTCTTCTGTCTAACCTGTCATCCCTGTCCTTCTGTCTGCCCCTTCTCCTTGCTCACACATCTCTCCCACGAGGTGACATTTTGGGTTCTGATCACCTGGCCCTTACTCAGACTAAATCCGCACTCACAGCGTGGACCTGGGCCCCAGACCCACCTTCCAGCCTTGGCTGCTTTCCCAGGTGCGACTGGCCAGCAAAGGGCTGTGAAGTGCTCCCTGTAAAGTGACTTTTCTTTATTTCCAGTCTGGTGCTGCTGGTCATTCTCAATATGATGCTGTTCTACAAACTCTGGATGTTGGAATACACTACGCAGACGCTCACAGCATGGCAGGGCTTGCGGCTACAGGAAAGGTACAGTCACACCCGCTTTGTCTTTGCCTCTTCTTGCGTGTTTCCTATGGTTTATGTCAGAGGCTTTCTGCCAGAGCTCTGGGCTCTTGTAGAGTGCTTCCTTTTGTGTGAAACAGATGAAGCAGGTAGTTGGCCATCAGCATTTCCAGAGCTGAAACCACTGAACACTTGCAGTAGAAGACAGCGAGTTAAGGCAACCCATGTTTCTCCGCAGCATCCCGTATAACGGAGGATGCTCGATGAATAAATGTTTTGCAATCTTAGGCCAAGGGTGTCACCTCCCCTCCTTTGATGGCCAAACTTCCTTCTGTATGAAAAGCAGTGTCTTAGGAAGAACTCTTTGGACAGAGGAGAATTTGGGCCTGTGACACACAAAAATAAGTGCTGTGAAAGGTGCAGGTCCAGATATCAGCGAGTTGGAGTGTGAGGGGAAGAGAGAGAGATCACTGGGAGGACACAGCGTGCTTCTTAATGACCTAAGCAGTACTAGATGGTAAGCAGTGATGTGTCATTTCAGATTGGCTCAGTTAGTTTGTTTAATAATTGGTAGCACAGAACCTTGTCCAAGGCTTTTTGGACATTCTGTTTCAGTGTCGTGTCCACTCGGCACATGCTGAGCTGTGCAGAGCTCCGGGCTGTATGGCAGCATTTCCCCGTTTCCTTTTGCAGGAAGCATGCTGACAGCCTCCAACCAGGCGGAATTTATTGTTGGGAGCAGTCTTTATTATCTAGACTCCCCCATCTCATCTAGGGTCAAAGGTGGACCTGTCAGAACACCTCCTCCCCAGGCGTGCTCCAGAGCACCTCGGTGTAGATGGCATTGCCAGGGGTGACCTGACAGCCCCCAGCTGTTTGTTAATAGTGATAGCCAGAGATTGTTTTGAATTCCTTCTGGCATCTTTAGGTCAAGGCTTTTCTCATCTACATAAGCGCTAGATACCCAACCTGAGTAATCCCTTCTCTCTTTCCAGAGGTTGAGAACATCCCCAGTCCCCTGTGCTAAGGTGCTTTTGTCCCCTTTCTGACTGTACTCTGTGCGGTCGCCGTTGTTCCCTTGCTGCCTTAGGTTTGTCTCTAAGCGTCCATAGCCACACACAACTGTTGTGACGGCTTTTTGCATGATTTGTCTCATCTTATGGGCTTTCTCAGGTCGCCTCACTAACGAAGGGAATAATGATGTATTTTCCCCATAATGGCCCTGCTCCTTTCCCATGGATAGCTACGTTAAGTATCTTCCTCTGGCTGTCTGGACCACTGCGGTCCAGTATTTAAGTACAGGACTTGCGTGCTGTTTGTGTGTGTCCTGTAACGTACTAGAATTATGTGGGTAGCTCCGTTCCCACCCCCCACAGGTCACTTCATTGTGTTGCAGCCGTCGTTGGTGTGTCAGAGGACCCTTGTGCTGGGTCAAAGGCCAGGTGTCCTCAGAAGCATTCAGTTTGAGGCTCTGAAGACTTCTTTTTTCTCTGGGACTCAAGTTCTGTGGGCAGGGGCAGCCAGCAGTGTACTGTGTGTACAGGCGAGGGGAGTGGAGGCGATGGCAGTTAGCATGGCAGTTGGCTCTGCAGTGGCACCCGACTCTTCCCGTTTTCTAGGGTAAGAGAGGAACGAGTTAGACTTACTGTATTGCCAGGGAGAAATGAGAACTTACCCAACAAGTGAGTCCTAGCTGTAGAGGACTTCTTACTAACACGAGGACTTCCATAAAGGAGGCTTGAAAAATCTCTGCTGTAGCCTGAGAGGAGGGATTCACTGATGTTCTAGACCAGCAGAGCACAAAGAGGTAACCACAAGACAAAGCAGGAAAGACTTCTTAGCTATCTTAAAATCTAGCAGAGCCCAAAGAGCAGAAGACAAAGCAGGAAAGACTTTTAGCTGTCTTAGAAACTAGCAGAGCCCAAAGAGGTAAGCAGAAAAGTCTTCTAGCTCTGCTAGAAAGTAGCATGACTTAGCAAAAGTGAAGAGCCATACCTCTGAGGAGAAACGGGCAGAGTGGGGTGCTGCTGCCATCAAATCTGCTCCTGCCATGGCTCTCCTCGCCTGGGATTTATCCTCACCTTGGCCCAGCCAAGCCCCACCTCTTTGCCAGGCTGACCACTGGCACCTGCCTGAGGGCTGTCAGGCAGCGAATCCTGGTGATCCTCCCATCAGCACCTTGAGGGCTTCCATCTGTCCTCAGACTGCTCCACTCAGCAGCCTCCAGCCCAGTTCAGGAGGATTAACTGGGCTTGAAGGGAGTGGCTTGGTATCTCCACTTACCTGCCATTGAAAAGAGAGCCTGTGCTGCTGTTACTTGTAATAAAGAGAAAGACTTTTATTGAAGACTGACACAGCATGTCAAGAACACACGAAGGGCTACCTGTCCCCCAACACTGTGTTCTATTTCATGAGCCCCACCAGTGGCCATGGGACCATCTTCCAGGCTGCGCTTCTCCCAGGCAAGGACAGCGTGCTGCCGTCTGTCCTCACATTCTCCTCTGGCAAACAGGACTCTAGTTCCACCCACGCTCCAACACCTTCTGCAACAAGCACACCTTTGCTATTAATTCATTAATTGCCACAGTTAAGACAGAGTAACATTGGGTTCTAATTTAGGAAAACACCAAGCACATTTAAATGTGCTAAACCTGCCCCTCTAGGGTGAAAAGATCACACAGGAACTGACAAAGTCTGCGCCTCTCGCCCTTGATTTCAGCTTCTCTAGACTCACTCTTACTCATGATCTGCCTGACAGGTTACCCCAGTCTCAGACAGAATGGGCCCAGTTACTAGAGTCTCAGCAGAAGTATCACGACTCAGAGCTACAAAAATGGCGTGAGATCATCAAATCCTCGGTGATGCTTCTAGACCAGGTGAGACCACACAACCAGTCAGCGCTGTGACTGGAGGGGCACCGTGTCCTCCCCGCCCCCGCTCGCAATCCTTCAGCCTTACCTGGTTCCGCTGTATCCCCCAGGTGTGTGACCTCTGCTAAAGTCTCCCTTTAGATCTGTCTCCTGACCTAGCGGTGGGCAGCTGGTCCCAAGGGCAAGTTGCAGGATACCGCAGCTCCTCTGTCACCACGCACGCCAAGCAGAGAATCCTACAGGGCCAAAAAACCTTACATTAGTGTATCTTATGTCTAGGCTCTGGCATCCCACTTTGGAAAGCAAACGCTTTTAGCTCAACCTTGGATTTGTACAAAGTTTGTGTGGATGAAGGGGACGTGCTCTGCGTGGGTCCTTAATAGCACAAAGCCAGGGCTTTGGGTACCCGCTGCCCAAAGAGCCGGTTGTACATCAGGCTGCAGAGCTCAGAAGAGAAAGCTGCTCTCCACTGTGGAGAGGGCTGCTCACCCCGGACCTCCTTCTGCTCACCCTGGACCTCCTTCTGCTCACCCTTCTCTGTTGCCTTGGAGAATGGGCTCTCACGAGCTCCTGTCTTCTCCGTCCCTATTTGCACATCCCAGCCCTGACACACCCCTCCCAACAACCAGGTCACTGTGGTATCCATACTCTACCTGGAAGAAGGAGGCACCAGTGGGGAAGAAATTCCTGAACAGCTCTTACCTCTAGGGTAGCATCACAGTGGAGAAATTTCTTGTCTTGCAGATGAAGGATTCACTAATAAATCTTCAGAACGGCATCGGGTCCCGGGACTTCGGGTCAGATCCAGAGGAGAAACGGAAACGTTTCCACTAACAGGCAGGAATGCAGGAGGCCAGAGGACGGTGTGCAATATGTGTAAATAGGATATATAAATATATATATAAATATATATATATACAGAATATAAATATATATATTATATACAGATTTTAAGAGGAAAAAAAAAAGCCTACGTATCGAGAGGAAGGATTGACCTCCAACACTGGCTGAAATGGAGCGTCTCGGCGGTAGCGTGGTGTGTGCGTGTGTGGGAGGGCTGTGCTCTCCCGGCACTGAGGTGCGCCTGGGGGCTCCCCTGGGCCCGTGCACCACCCTTCTGTAATATTCCTGGCTGTTTGTTCGTCCGTCTGTCTGTTTTGTTTTTGTTGTTTCAAAGGGAAGCATCAGAGTGAGTGGCCCCGCACCCCTCCCTGCGCATGAAGGTCCCTGACTGACGATATTTATCTATACATACAAAGGGGACACTGTCAACATTCTTACCTTGCTGGCTTCAGGGCAGAGAGGTTTTGGCAATCGCCATCAGTCCCTTCCAGAAGGATTCCGCATTTGGAGAGGAGGCCTCTGGAAGAATTGCTGCAGGTCTGCAGAGAGCAGATCTCACTGGCAATCACCTCCTGTACTTCTCGGAGCAGAAACACAATCTGCTGTCGTGCCGGCCGGCCTGGTTCAGAGAGCAAAGCACAGAATGTGAATGAGCGGAAAGCTTTCTCCAAACCCTGGTTTGCTGCCCCCCGTTATTGACAGTGCATTGATAGCCAAGGCGATGGAGGGCAGTGTCTGCCTGCAGGGTGCGTGGCTGGAGGAGAGCCACACCGCAGAAAGCACACTTCCATTCCCTTTGACAGTGTCCCCTTTACCTTTTCTGTACTTCTCGGCTTTCTGTGTGCTTGGGCCCCTGCCATTAAGCCATCCCTGTGCTGAAGATCTACATCGGTGCTGAAAGGGCGACTGCCTGCGCAACTTTCCCCGATACGGCGAGCACCCCCACTTAAATATCGCACCAAAATCAGTATTTATTTGCAGCCGTTCCTGCTATGCTGCTCCCGGTCTGAGAGACCATTTTGCTTGTTCCACCTTGTCTTACAAACTCTGTGGGAAAACGTGAGGGAGAAAAAAGACCAACTTCCTTTCCTTCACCGGGGTATCTACCTGACAACAAGGCCTCTGAAAGTCCAGGAGAGGTTAGGAAGGGTCACAGGGACCAAAAAAGACAAGAAAAGGCACCGTCAGTGAGTGGCAGGATAGATCTGGGGAGGTGTCCGCAGTGTGGGGCGTTGGACTGGTGTCTCTGATGAGCCGGATAGCAAAGCGTCTGCTCTGTAAGCAAGGCAGGTGGTAGAGCTGCAGTAAAAACACGCATTTTTACGTGTTCTGGGGGCTAATTCCAGACTCCCGTTAACAGCCAGATGAGGAAGAGGGGCAGCGAGGCTGTGCTCTGTGCTGTACCGAATGCCACCGTGCCTGGCTGCGATGCAGGCTGCTTGTCTGAATGTTTAATAAATGCTTTCTCATCTTACCCAGCCCGGTAGATTAGGTGATATGTGAGGCCTTCAATCTCCACCTTGTTCAACACCAGGAGTTTTCCACCTTCTGAAGGGCAGGAGGGAGTCAGCTGCATATTCCCCGTATGCAGTCGGTGCAGTTCTCGCTCGCCCCTTGTCTCTAGCTCCAGCGGGCGCTGAAAGAGCAGGGGACACATGGGTGAGTTAATTATTCTTCCTATCTCTGTACCAGAAACTCTCCTCTGCACAGCTGGGTGACAAAGTGGAGCCGAAGAAAGCGCTCACAAGCTCCCACTCGTGCGTTCCAGTTAGGGAAAGATAACGGATGTGGAAGTAACCTGCTGATTTCTCCCAACCTGCAACTTCCGTAAACACAACAGGTCCCACAGAAGACTTGCCTCTGAAGGAGCGCGGAGGAGGACAGGTTATCAAAAAGACATTTCAGAGTGTGAAAGGAAGGTACAGTTGGGGAAAACAAGCCTCAGCAACTAGAGAGTAATGTGTATTTATGACTATTTATTTAATTTAATGCTGCTGACTACTGTACTGCTCCCTGGCTTTTTTCCAGGGAGGCTGCTGAAATGGCTACTGTACAATGGAAGTGGGGTGCTAGTGCTTGGGAAGGGCGTTCTGCGGCTCAGCGCAGGACAGGAGGGCCCCGACTTCCCACTGTGACTTGCCACACTGGCCAGCACTCCTGTTTCCCCGTTAGTCACTCCCACAACTACCAAGCACAGAAAAATCCCCTGCTCCCCACCTTCCTCTTTTCTAGAATTTAATTCCAAGCATGAAGAAAGAAGGCAGGGTGGAAGCCCTGTGCTTGCCGCCTAGCCCATGCCAGTAAAGTGAAACACCACATCTTGAGAAAAAAACCTTGAATGGGGGGTTTCTGCCACCCATTGGGTGGGAGGGTTTTGTACATAGATGGAGGAAACCCAGCAAGAGGCAGAGAAACCCACCTGTCCCCTCTGGGAGGGCTGAAAATAAATGCTAGTGATCAGACGTGCTTTCTTACCAATTTCACGTTCTCTGGCTAGTTTTGGAGGCAAGAAATCCATCGCTTACCCCATGCATCCTTCTTCCTTGGCTGTGTTCTTCCAAACCGCTGCTGCATGAGGTTGGGAGGTTCCTGCTGACACGGCTTCCTCGGCCTTGGCCCTGGAGACGGCCGAGCACGAGCGCCGTTCAGTTCATGCGAGGCCACGCGCAGGCAGCTGTGGCAGTCTCAGGCACTAATATTCATTCTGCCTATAGGTTACTTTAAACTGGGCTTAACGTGTTTGACGTTATCTGTGAAGTCTCTTGAAGAGCATAAGGGTGGTGGCCTCCAAACGGAACCTTGTACACGCGGTGCCCTTCAGCCCCAGGAAGGCTTCTCTTAGAGGCCTTTGGTTTCTTTTTCTCCGATTCTTTTTGCCACTTGGCAGCCGGTCTGGCTTGGAGTTGGGTAGGACTGATGCTCTGTTATTGCCTGTTAGTTTATCACAGCAGCAATAAAATAAAAAAATAAGGTCTTAAGGCAAAACCCACAATGGCACTAAAGGTGAGGGCTTAAACAGCACCTCGGTGTGTTTGCAGCTGCTGCCTGCCCTCCTCGAGAGGGCTGTGAGAGGCGTCACCTGCTGCTGCAGCCAGGCCAGATTGCCAGATTAATTCCTTTTGCAGCCATAGACAATTTTGGACCCAGTTTGTGATTACATTTCCTGGAGAAATTAGGAACGCTTTCTAGGAGCAAGGCTGAGCAACCAGACTAACGTTACAGGGGGTGGTTCTTCTGCCTTCCCTCAGCAGTCGCCGCCAAGTCGTAGCTCGGCTGCCATTGTCAGCGGTTCACGTCTTCACGTGCTTCCCAGAGGTCCCACTCCAGCAGCGGTTTCAGACGCGTTCCCCACCAAGCCCGCCCTGCTGCTCCTCTGCCCGGTGAGCACCGCTGGGCTTGGATTTGCAGAATCTGAACAACTACAAAATACGTTTTGTTTTGTTTTGTTTTTTTTAAAAAAAGCATTTCTCCAGCCAAATGTGTAAACCGATGCCAACAGCTAGTAGCCCAGTTCTTGCCAAGTTAGATACTACCTGCTGGGAGGAGGGAGAGGATGGGACAGTAGGCTCTGATTTGCCGGTTAGTGTATCTGACCTGTTCACAGGGGAGAGGAACAGCCGCACTCATCCTAGCTTGATACAATCTCACTTCTGCTAAACACACTTACCTGCTTACCCCAAAGGAAGCACTTGGGTGATGGCATCTGGGACGAGCTCAAACGGAACTTGAGCCCCGGATAAGCGCGATGCAATCGTGCATTCACAAAGTAGATACCAAAGGTATCTAGTGCAGCACCTGCGCGTGAAGTCCACAGAGGCCCAGGAGTCACAGGTTACTCCAGCTGGCGAGCTCAGAAGCACGTGTCCAAGATGGGGCATTGCTGGGTCTGCACGCTGCGGTCACAGGGAGCTGCCTGCGCTGGGAGGGACAGCAGTTAGCCGGGCATTAACTGGGTACTCTGCTTTGTGCGTGCTCCACAGTTAACCAGTAACGCACGCATCAGTCACAAGACTTCAGTCTTTCTTTGTAATAACCGATACTAACTTCTGTGTAAAGCCTTTCTGGCTCCCCTACACCTTCTGGGAGAAGAGAAGGAGTCTCACACGGTTGATCTTCCCCAGCATACCCCCGTGCCGCTGCTGACGCAGCAGCGCATTATGCTGCACGGCTGATGGCACCATCTGCCATTGCCCGCCTGAGCCCACGAGGCTATTTCGGTCTGATAAAGGGCAACCTCAGATATACGCAACAAGCCCTTACTGTAAGGATGACCCCGCACTGAATGAGGCAGGGTTTCAAAGCACGAAGCTTTGCTGGCTTTAAAGCCCCGCACAGAACCGCCTCTGAAGGACTGATGCCTGCGTTGCCACGTCTCCCTTCAGAAGCCTCGTGGGCTTAAGCTGCGTTACCCAGCAGTAGGTTCAGCTTACCTGGGTGGAGATGGGGACGGATTTTTGAGCCTCCTTGTCTCCTCAGCACTAACCACGTAGCCCATATGTGCTTTTTCCTACCTTTATATGAGAAGGTAGAAGTTCGTTTTCCAGCTATTCGCTGGAGATGCTTTTGGGCACTTGAAATGAGACCCTTTCCTGGTAGCGCTGCCTGCTCAGACCTGTGTTTCCGTCATCTTTCCGTGATCCCAAGGCACCTTATGTGAGGAGGCAGAGCAGCCTGCAGCTTTCACACCATCCAGCACTGGGACAGGCTAGTGGAGATGTCTCCAGCCGTAAAACGACTGCACTGCTCACGCAGAATGAGCTGCAAAATAGAGATTAGGGGCCGATGTTTGGGACATGTTGGGGGAGTCTGGCTGTGCTGCTAGGAGCGGGAAAACATTTGAGACGCCTCTTCCACTTGGGTTCATTTGCCTGAGCAGTTACAGAGCCAGGGGGAGTTCAGGGCTATGAAAGCCGACCTGTGAGGGCTCGTGCCCACGTGTGCAGGGACCTCAGAAGAGGCTCTGGCCATAGCGTGGCTCAGTCACAGTGTGGCAGATGTTGAGCGCTCCTCTGCCATTGCAGCAGAGACGCTACGCTCCTGAGAGGCCTTCTCTGAGGAACATCCACACGGTACTTCCATGATGTGTACGGAATTTTAACCAGGTAGCGTTCTATCCATCAGTGTCTGCTGCTCCCAGTGAGGGAAGCCAACCACTTCCTACTTCACAGGTGGGAATTTCCAGTTCCACAGTATGCAGAAAAGCGCAGTCAGTAACAAACACTTTAAAGCAGCCGTGCCTGGCTCGGGGGACGGTTCTGTCACGTCTGTCAAGGCAGCTGCTGCTGCACCACAGCTCTCGCCAGACCCCTGCTTTCTGTGCTACCTGCTGAACTCCAGAGAGATCTGTCCAGCAGGATCTCTGCCAGGCCTGTGGCTGTGATATGGTGACTCTGGCTTAGTCTTTTCAGTTCCAGCACTGGTTAAAATACCTAGCAGGGGCTTGCATAAAACAATACTCAAAACAGAGAAACAGAGACTCTTAAACCAAAGCATCTGAGGTAAGTGGCTCGCAGGACGCTGGTGTCAGTGTGTCTCCGAGACGTGACTCTGCTTTCTGGCCCCTTCCCCTGCCTGGCATGTTCTGCTCTCTCTGTGCTTTGCAGTCTCTACAGCTCGCGTCTCTCTGTGCCATAATACCTTTCTTTTTCTAGATGTGCACACTGGCCAAATAATCTCATGTCTGACTGACTGCCGACTGAGATTATTTCCCGACCTAGCCAGACAGCATGGGCTCAGCTCATCGCATGGATACGTGCTGTGCCATCCCTCCTCTCCCGCGCGCTGTGCAGGGCTTGCTGTGGCTTTTCCCCTTCCCCTCACACCTTCGCTGCTGGACAATCATTCCCTGTGTCATAGATGGACTGACCTGGTGCTGTCCCTGCTTGCCTTTCCTTGCCGCAGGCTGTATGCTCTTTAAGTGAATGTGTTTTGATTTTTTTCAGTAGGGAAAAGGACTTCCTTCTGCCGAAGGAATTATATTTGCACATGGCTCAGGGAGGTACCTCCTCTGGCCGTTTCTGTTACCTCACTCATTTAGGCCAATTCCATTGCTAACGTTAAATGGCCACCTTCCCCAACCCAAACTCCCAGAATAGTTAGGGAATAAAACCAAGGTACAGCTCAGGTTCTAGAGCCATTTGGTCACGTCTCAGCTTCGGCCCAATCTGCCCCAGCAGCGTTAGGATTTGGCAGAGTGGCTGTTACAAAATGGCAGCTTTCTCCAGCGAGGAGGCAGAGCCTGTGCCACACGCGTGTCCTGTCGTTCCCCACCTCCCTCGTAACAGCACTTACGGGAGCACTAACCTGGCTTTGGCCCGGCGAGGTCAGGAGCAGCAGCAGACCCGTTCCAGCATTACGTCCGCCCAGGACCGGCAGCGTGTGGCCGCGGCACCTCCGGGACCTTCCCCTTCTCCCCGCAGTTCATCTCCCATCGCACGCTCCAGGGCTGGATAAAGCTGCTAAAAACCTGGAGCGTGTTCTCCCCACTTGAGGCCCTGGATCCTGCAACCCCAACTGCTGCGCCTAACTGCAAATTAACGAGGATGGTCTCACGTCAGCGGGGAGCGGGAGCGGGTCGTACAATCGCCTGTCGGCGAGTTTCCCTTCTGGGTTTCAGCACCAGAGCCCGGGAAGGGGGGGCTGTTGGCCACGGCTGACGTGTCCCTCGCGCTAACGTGAACTCCAGGGTGGGGGAGGAACCGTGGTTTTGTTTTAGGAGCTGTCATAAACTTTGCGCTGTGCGCAAAATGCGGTAAAATGATACTGAAACTTACCTGCTAGAACCTAGGAACTGTAAAGGCTACGCAGCCACAACTCAATGTAAAGTAGCTAGTACAATGGAAGTACGGTATAAATTAAAAAAAAAAACCTATCAAACAAATGGCGCGACTCGTGAGTGCTTTGTTCTTTTTATTACCCTGCCTATTCTAAAGTCTCTTCTGTCATTTCTAAATACAGAGGGAGTCTGTTCAGAGACCAGCCAGGACCGTCTCTTCCAGGACACATCCTGCCTTTACACCACCCTTGAAAATCTAACACACCCTCCCCCCTTTTTTTTTTTTTGCTATGAGAATATTGAGTAAAATTTACACACCATTTTCTCCTGCCTAGAACAACACAGGGCAACAGCCACATCGGTCTGCAGGAACTGGAAAAGTGAAACGTGTTCAAAACAAAGCATCTTACGAAGCCGTGTGTAATATTCCAGAAAGTGCAGGACTAGGGGAGGGCCCTTCTTTACCACTGGAGGCAGCGCTCAAGGTGGTCTCAGGTTACTCCTTTTTTGACTTAACCTTATGACATCAACAGGTTACCTTCATGGGGACCGAGGAGCAGAGGTGAGGGGGGAGAGAGGTTACGTGACCTTACCTAGAAATCACCGTGGGCGTCAGTGCCGTGGTCAGTGGTGGAAACTCTGGCGTTACAATCTAGTCCCTCCTCTGCTCCTGTGGGTTCAGAGTTAGGATTATGCCTAAAATCGCCCCGAGGCCAGGCAGGTTGGCCTAGGGAAGACACGCAGCGGAATTACAAGAGGAGCTGCTTCTCCCCTTTTGGCTAGCAGGTGCCCAGACTGCCAGCGTGCTTCCTCTGGAAAACGCTCCGGGTTGTAATAGTTACTAGAGTTGACACCCACTCTAAAAAAAGGAACTTTGAACAACTGCCAGTTACAAATCTGGCCTGGCCCTGACTTACAAATGGAGTAATTTCTGTGGTTTTTAGCAACACATAAAAAGCAGCAGAACAAAGCAGAGGAAATTCCGTAGGTGGGAAGCATGCCTTGATTCACAAGCACTTTGTAACTATTTAGAAGCGGTCAGTGTAGCAAAACTCGTCAACTCTTGCAAGCGTTATAGGCTCCATTGCAGCAGGGATGTAGTAACATTTGCTATGTGAGAAAAACAAACCTTCCCCTGCTTTGTCTTGAGGTACATTTCCACCCCAGTCAATGTTTCTGCCATGTTTTCTCCCCATAATCCGAGTTGTTGAGTTCAACTATCTACATTCGAAGCCAGAAAGCAAATTTTACTCTACTCAATCCACTACAATTTGCCTGGGAAACGCTGAATTTGCAGCGTGATTCCTGTGCAGCGGGGGATCACTTACAATGAATGCAGACTATCCAAACCCCTGCCTAATTATCACAAGACAAAATTACCACTAACTAGGAAAAGAAGGCAGGTTGTGTGTCTCCTCCCCTAGATGGTGCTACGCGATAGAACGATGCCGCAGTGACTGGTCCTGCCATTTCAGAGCCTTTTCCTGCGAGGGCTCTGCATCCCTCCTGCCCTGCCTGCCTGTCTTCCTTGGGGGCTTTGCCCAGACAAGGGTGACCTGTGTACCTTCACCGACTGGCCGGCTGCTGTTGCAGAGCGCGGCTCCTGTCGCTGCATCTCTGTGGACTCGCGGAGTAAACCTGCCATGCAAGGCAAAGAGAAGGAACTAAGGATTTTGACACTTGCTGAAAGAAAGGAGTGTGTTTCGGGGGTCTCTTGTACTTGGGTCATACCGCTTCCCAAAGTAGGAGCGCTTCGGGAGCTGTATTGTCAGTTCCTCCTTCAGAAGCAAGCGTGAGCCTGGCACCGGCTCTCGTCCTTCCCACTACACGTTTTCAACAATTCTAATGCTTTGCAGTCCTCATCCTGCTCTGCCTGTGCACCGGCAGCCCAAAGCGCCGAGCAACTTACCGAGCAGCAACTAATTAATTACATTCTTCCCATTTTAACACCAATAAAACCGCTCGGGCAGTGACACGGTGGAACATCACGCTAAAACGACCTCATGCCCAGTCCTGCAGGTCAGAGTAACATGACGTACATACCCTTTAGCTCTGCAATGGAGAACTGGCATATTTAGCAAATAAAGGTGGTGGTGACAGCAGCTAAGAAATGACACTTAACATTTACAAAGCGATTAACGTGATGATGGGACTGAAACTTGGGAAGGAGCCGTGCTGCCCACACCCGTGCCCTTTGCTCAGCATGCTTCAAAAGGAGAGTCCTTCAGCAAATGGGCTGGCAGCTCGGAATGGAGTCATGAGGCCAAAGTCACGGCTGTACAGAGTCCAACGCGAATGGAAGAGAATTTACACTTCCCCATATTTCCTCCCGACGGCGCAGAGCTCCCCCTCAAACCTGGCTGGCATGACGTGGTCCTTCTGTCTTCAGAGCCCCTGCAAGTGAGAGAATTCCTCTTGGAGCACGAGTCGTTTGACCTTACTGAAGTGAGGATTGATATAATTAGCATGGTAACTGACAGGATGAGAACAAGACTTTAAAAGAGCTAGATTTTGGTCTTTTGCACACAGAGTCCTTCCTAGCAGATACTTCCTTTGGAGATAGTGTCCTTATATTCCTCTTGCGCACAACTCTCCATCCGCAGTGGACGGTGACTATTCCCAACTCCACAGGAACGGGCAAAGGAGGAGTAATTACACCACAGCCTGAAGGTGTACATGAGTGTTGGTTAGGGGTTTAAAGCCGTGTTAGTGCACCCACCACCCGAAGACACCTATACAGCTTCTAAGGTGACTGCGAAGCTCCAGAGAAGGAGCCCAGTCAGACTCCAGGATCTCCTGTCCGCCTCTTCTCCAGCCCCACGCACGCCCAGCTCACTGCAGTCCGGCTGAAAGGGACTGACCCAAGCAGCGACTGCTTCCTCATCGCCTACCTTGGTGCCGTTCGCTCCGCTGACTCCTCTCTGCTATTCCTCCACAGGCACAGCACAGTTTTCCTTGTTTTCCGATGGAATCGCAAGATAGTCTGTCCTGTAGTTGGAGGGAAGGGGGGAAGCATAAACTCGAGTGCTACGCTACAAAAACCAGCTTGGGTTCATTCACCCTTACGGAGTTACTGAATGCCTCCAACTATCCCTAAGGTCACAACTGTCACCTGTAGAAGATGCTCGCAGTAGGAAACTCTCCTCATCATAGTCATGTGCAGACACAGAGTCTTCCCTACTGTAAAATCCTACACACACAGCCTTCCTACCACACACAAAGTGCACCCGTATCCAGGCCAAGTACGCAGAAAGATGGGAATGGGCTGATATAAAGATCGGAACATCTCTGCTGTGTCAGCTGCATCTGTGAGGCAGAGCTCTGAGAGCAGGCCTTCCAGGAGAGCCCCTCTGCACAGTTCAAACCAGGCCGCTCTGGACCACGCACCACGGCCACCCTCCCTACCTGGTGCGCGGGGCAAGGGCACTGTCTCTTTTGGTACTCCTGGACACGGCAATGATTTCAGACAGGGCAAACATCAGCTAGAAATGGGCAACTGCAGAGTTCATTCTTCTTGCAGTCTGGTCTGGACCCAGAGACGCGAAGAACCCTCACAGAACAGCTCACAGCTGGACAGATTTCACACTTACGCATTTTCCTGGGCAGCCTCCTCTGCTTTAGAGACTTTCCTGTAGCAATAGACCATTTCTATCAGAAGCCACAAGGTGAGGAAGACCAGCAGAATATACATCATAATTTCAGAGATGACTGAGGTGAAGTCTTCTCCAGCTGTTAAGAAAATGAAATAATCTGATTGTTACACGCAGGTGTCGGAGCACAGCAGCTCCACTGACCCTTTCCACCCTCCTGTCATCCTTCCTAACACACCTTGCCAGAGACACTCAGGAGCCGCTACGCTGCGAGGGGGCAAAAGAGAAGGAACAGGCTATGCCAGCAGAGACCCCGCTGCGTGTTTCCAGGGGAGTCAAACCTGCACAGCCTTGTGTGTCTCTTGCATTCTCTGCCACCCACACGTTCTCGGGATTGCTCACCGTTAGCCTCTCTTATCTCCACACTCTGTTTCCTTTGCGCATCCCACTCACTGGTGTTACTTGACTGTACTGTGCCGCCAGTGATTTGAAAGAGATCAAAACAAATAGATGCTTGTGGGGAAGAAGGGAAGGGAAAACAGCAGAAAAAGATGTGGGCTAAAAGCTCCTGTCCCTCTCTGAAGAGAGCAGCGGAATTCCCACCGATTTCTAACAAGCCAGGATTTCAGCACTGAATGGAACCAAACCAAGAGGAACAGAAAGGCTGAGGAGCACCGTGAGGGAAGGAGGGATGGGGAGAGAGTGGAAGCAAGAGACTGATACCAAAATGGAGAAGGAGCCGTTCCAGAGGGAGGGGGTGGAAGGAAGGATGCAGAGCTGTGGGTACCCTGGCAGAGGCTGTGCTGTAGCACCCGAGAGCTGGCAGTGGAGAAGCGAAGGCTCCGAGCTGCGAAACTGCAAACCTCTGCCTGCTTCGTGTGCCTGCCCAGCTGTTCCAGGCGCTGGCACAGCCTGCCAAGTTTATTGTACCTTCCTACACTCACACACAAGCACTCTGAGCCTAAAAAAGGGCTGCAGCTGGCAAACAAAATGCTGGTCTTTCCTCTTGAACCCTTTGCTGCTGGCAAAGACAGACCCAATTATCTGGCAGCTCAGTCTCCCCGCTCCTGCAACGCAACGAGAAACGATATCCCTGGATGACAACACCCACGGCAAGCCGAGGCACAACACGCTTTCTGCCAATCCTTCATACCCTCCTCCACCACGGTGAGGTGGATCACTCTGGAGCTTGTGAAGACGGGTCGGTGAATCTCGAACTCAAACTCCCGGGTGATGTTACAGGTGTAGGTACCCGAATCGTTCAAGGTCACATTTAACACAGTGATGGATACGTCCTGCATGTCTTTACTCCCGTTCCACTGTAAGCGACCACTGAAGCGGCTTGGAAATTCACGGTTCCATTTCCTGTACTCGTAGATCTGTGAGGAAATGTGAAGGCGTATTCTGATTAATCACTGACTCGTATCTCGGACAACATGGCATATGTGAGGAACAACATCATCCTCTAGCTACACACATGTTCTGCTGTGTGCTGCGGCTCCCTTAGTAACAGCAGCTACTCACATTCCATCATCCTTTACCTCAAAACCTCGGACTTCTTTACAAAAGACAGAAAACTCAAGTGTCTCCGTCACAGAGGTAGAAAAACTAAGGCACAGAAAGAGAGACACGTGGACACTGACACAAAAGACCAGCAATGGAACTAAAAACTTGGATCCTGCCATCTTTGTGCCTAGTCTGTCGGTCACTGCACCTAAGACCACCCTAAGAAGGAATGACACAATAAATACAGCAAAGACAAACAGTCACTGTCGGTAAGCCCAGGGATATTCAGCTGAAAGGGAAGTGCTGCAGGATAAAGATGGCAGTGTGAAAACACTACGTCAGAAGAACAGAGCCTGGGTGGCTTTCACAAGCCTCATCTCTTGCAAGTTTCTGGCTGACCATGGTCCCCATCGTTCAACTGCCCACTCCAGCTCCCTTCCGTTAGCATTCGTTGGCTTGCCACTGGCAGATGTATCACCCGGGTCACCAGAAGTGAATTCCCATCTCATTCTTTAGCACGGTCCCGTTAGTTCTCAGACACTAGAAGATCTGCCATCTTGCCTGGCCCTGCTCTGCTGCAATGAGATACAACCGCTGACCTAACGCTTCACACTCAGATAAAACAGCTACAAAGAACTGTGTGTCCTCAGCCTTTATCTTGATCTCCATTTAACCATTCTTTCTTGGATTCCAGTTGTCCCTCATCCACATGGTTCCCATTTTGATTCACTCTGAAAACCAATTTTACCTTTTCCCGACAGGGATCCGAAACAACTCACAAGAGCTCCTCCCACAGTCAGGATACCACTGCTTTCTCTGAGGCAAAAGGCAGGCAATCCTGTCCTGCAGATTTATCAGAGCCTGAATTAACCTCCAAATAATAGCTTTGGGGTTCAGAAGTGTCCTAAGAAAGGAGATTTGGCCAAGGTGTCACTCCACCCTTCTGATTCCCCTCTTGGTTTCTTAGATACCGGACTTCAGGTACTCAGGGAATGGAACTGGAAACTGACGCTCGCGTATGGACAGCCCCAAGTGTTGGAACTCAACAACAGATTGTAGCTTTTCCTGCCATGAGTTCATGCTGTGCCGAAGTGTGGAAGTCGGCTAAGTGAGGGACAGTCACTTTAGTTACCGCTCGGAATTGGTGCTGTGGGATCTCTAGGTGAAAATGCTGCAGAAGTTGTGAAGAGCTGCAGCTCAGAGCTCCTCTGCTCCACGATAGGAAAGCGGCCTGCTGGGCCTTTCTACAGACTCTGAATGTTCTCCTGTCTGGGTCTCTCCCCTTCCCTTGTACAGTCTTCCTTGGGGATCCTGCCACAGGACAAACCTACACTCTCCTAAATACCTTCTGGCTTCTCCCTTATGAGTTCACTGGACTGTGTCTCACAGTAGGACCTATGAAAACAAGGGCTCAGCTACCAAACATACATACAGGTTCATCTTTTCCACCCTCCGGCCTGTAGAACCATTCCACCACCGTGCTGGCTGTGACCTCTTCCCTCTTCATGCAGGAGATGCAGAGCAGCTTCATGTCCTTTCCTTGGACAGCCTCTGTCTCTGATGGAACTTCAACACATACTGCAGAACAAAAACCAGCTAGGGAAAAGGAGCAGCAGAGAAGCAGCGTAAGACAGAGGTAGAGAGACACCAGTTATCCACCTTTATCACCACATCATCCCCAACAGAAAACTGTTTGATTCATCACTAGTGCTCTGTGACAATACATGTATCTCAAATGTTACCAAGCCTCCTTCTCTAAGAGATAAATAATTCATAATAATTAACAGAGGGTGATCACTTCATGCGGATTCACCTCACCTCACCTCTTCATGCTGGAGCATCTGCTTTGCCACAACTTTAATTTTCTCCCCAGTAATTAATGCCACTTCAGAGGCACTGACCACTCTCTCCCATGCGTGCTGAGCATGCTCCTGTCACAGGAGCAGTTCCACCCTGGTCTGAGAGGAAGCCCTGAATTCCAGCGTGGAGGAACAGCTCGCTCTTTGGGTGAAATAAAAAGGTCTGGATCTTTTACTCCGGCACTGTGTTCAAAACCATCCGGAGGATTTGCCACCCTGCTTCCAGGCTTCGTGAGCAGTACCGGGAAGCAAGGGGCTTGGGCTTGAGTAGATTTGGCAGCGGGAGGAGTTATTGATTTTCCGTGCATTCCTGTTCAAAATGCTTCCAATCAGATCTGTGCTAACACTGGCAGCTATAAAACACTGCTCGCCCCAACAAGACAGAAATCATTGTCTGTGAAGCTACACACTTGACAAGAAAGGGAATGCTTCGGCACGACATCTAAGACTAAATCCCTGCTGACAGTTGTCCCCTGGGCTGAGCACCACTGGGTTCTGCCTGTCCAAATCTGACTCCCAAGCCTGGCGTTAAGCTTGCTGAAGATGCTGACTTTGCTGGCTGCTCCCTCCTCCCCAGCCTCTGAGGTACCATTAACCCGCTCTCTCGAGTGCTGTATTATCCCAGGACCTACCCTGGAAGTAGCCAGATTCCAACTCCCCCCTACTACCAGCTCTGTGGGTAGCACCAGCTTTCTGGGAGGACTAAGGCAGCAGCGCTGTATGGTGCTTTGCTCCGATTAAACGAGACCCGCACAGGCAGATAAGCCCCCACACACAGCTCTAGGTGTACGTGCACAGCAAACGCAGCTGCGCCGGCAAAGCTGGCCACCCTTTTCTTGGCTGCAGAACCAAAACTAATGGCAATAAAATGATTTACTCCAGGTTATACGGGCTGCATGGAAAACTAGCACTAACATGCAGGGCTGAATGATTTGCACATCCTCCTGAGGTGACTAAATGGTAAATTACATTGCAAATTTCAGAACGGCAGCAAACGGGAAACAGTAAAGAACTTGCATGCATATTAAAGCACACGCTTTGTGCCGTAAGCCTGCTCAGCAGTAACGTATTTTCTCTGCTCATATTGGCTCCGTTACACTCGTACTAACTTGGCATGAATGTAATTTCCTTCTCATCGTGTAAACAAAAAAGCGACTTTGAAGGCTGGTCTTTGTGACAGCGTTCAGGGAGCCTTGCTAGGAAAAGCAGTGCTTTAGAGAAGCATCCTGCAAGAGGAAAACCCCAGATTTGGTGGAGAACCTGGCTGAAGAGAACACGGAAGGGAAGCACCTACCCCAGACCACCAACACGACCGAAGATGCACGAACCAGCCTTGGCAGCGCAGCCATTGTTCCGAGTCAGGAGCGAATCCCAGCCTGGCCAGAGGCTCCTTCCCGAGGCGCTGCTTCTCCTCTGCCCTCCTGCCTGCGGACCCAGCGCAACAGGATGCCGGGGGCTGCCGCCCGCGCCCGCCGGCCGGCGAGAAGGGAGCCGAGGGTGGGCGGCAACTCAGCTCCGGAGGAGGAGGTTTCGGTAGCGCGGATCCAGGCGAGGGCTGTGCCGGGCTGTGCCGTTCCGTGCCGGGCTGTGCCGTTCCGTGCCGGGCTGTGCCGTTCCGTGCCGGGCTGCCCGGGAGGGCGGCAGCACCACGGACAGGGCCGCGGCCCCGGACAGCTCCGCGCAGGGCGGTGCCGGTGGCGGTGCCGGTGGCGGTGCAGTACCGGTGGCAGTGGCGGTGCCGGTGGCAGTGGCGGTGCCGGTGGCAGTGGCGGTGCCGGTGGCGGTGTCCGCGGGGCGCGGAGCAGCAGGTGTCTCAGCCCGGGGCGGGGCGGCCGGCCGCCCTTTGTTCGGCGGCCGGGCCGGGGGCTGCGCGCATCGCTGCGCGGATGGCTGCGCGGATGGCTGCGCGGGGGCGCAGCTTCCCGGCGTGCGCGGAGCCCGGCCCAGCCCCGGCCGGGCGGGGGGCACGGCGGGCGGCAGGCATGCGCGGCCGCCTCCCTCCCTCCCTCCCTCCCTCCCTCGGCCCGGCGCGGGGAAGGCGCCCGGCGGTGCCCGCTCAGCCCCCCGGCAGCCGCCGCAGGGCTCAGCGCCCCGGCGACGCCCCGTTCCCTGGCGGCTTGCCCGGGGGAGCCGGAGAGGGGATGTGGGCGTCGGGGATCGGGCCCCGAAATAAAGCCGAGGGGAGGGCGGGGGCGAGCTATCCGTGCGGGGTCACGGAAGGGCCTCGCTCTGATGAGTTTGATGCTGGCGCTGGCACGGCTCTGAAGGTCACAGCGGGAAATACTGGGAAATCCTCTCTGCCGCTCCAGCCGGATTCCCTGGAGTGTGAGGCCAGCAGCAGGCTGGGCTTTCTCTTCCTGGACCGCGGCCACTGCGCCCAGAAGGGCCTCTCCAACTCTGAAGGTCACAGTGGACAGAGAGGGAAAAGCAAAGTGCTTGTTAAATGCGCTGCCTCTTTTCCAAGCATCTGCCCAACGCGCAGCACGGCCTATGGCACCGAACCGGCCCCAGCCCCTCGGAGAACAGCCCGCGAGCAACGCGGGGCCAAATCTCGGAGCGCAGCCGGGAGTCCCCCCCAAAGAAGGAACTGCAGCCACCAAAAAGCAGCAGCTCGGAGCCCTTCAGCATCCCGGCTCCCAGGCGGGCACCGCGCTGCCGGTGACGGGCAGACCCTGCCTGCTGCTGGGGGCCCCGCACGCCCCCGGCTCCCTGCGCTGCTGGAGCGAAGCAGGCGCAGAACAAAGAGAGCCAGCACTTTTCCTAGACATCATCTAATCGTGTCTGTATCAGCAAGATGCATTCATCATCTGCCAATAACCGCGCACCGAGCAACCGCCTCCACCTCACCCTTTAAAGCCTTCCGTGACTAGCTAGGGACATCCTCCCGATTCCTTGCTTCATTCTACTGACCGCACGGGTTACTCTGCCCTGCTCCAGCTCACGTCTGGCTGCGACCCCTGAAAATTTCGCAGCCCTCAAGTATTTCAGTAGGGACTGACGAAAGCCACGGCAGTCCCTACACGCTGGCCATCAGGCTTCACTCGCTGCCCCCTCTGCTCCTCGGCTTCTTTGGGTTACTGTGCACTCCTACCAGCCAACTACCCAAAGAAAACACCTACTTAACGTCCCTCCAGAGCCACCTGTGACTATGGAGACCAACAGCTCGCAAGTCAGCGGCCTGCAGATGCTAGCAACGTGCTTCCTATTCCCCATCAGCCACCCATCATGGCTATCCTAATCTTAAAACCTGACTTTTCCCCACAATAAGACCAAATGGCAGCCACGATACCCACAGGCAACTGAAGGACAGACGACGTGGAAGTAGCTTCCCGTGTGAGGCCACTTGCTTTTCTCCCGCTGCCCCTTGCCAAATTCACGACGACGGGAAGGGCAGGCTAAGCCACAGGATTTGCTCCAAACTCTTCTGGAACAATCCAGCCCGTGCGTGGTGGATGGGTGCTGCTGGTGGGTTTTTTATAGACACAGGAACTAGTGGACAATGTCCCCGGTTATCTCATTTGACAAGCACCTGTTTCACACAGCACAGTGGAATCACATCTGTTCTCAGGAAGCCAGGTGCTCTGCCAGAAAGCCCAGGGAGCGGCTCAGCAGAGCTGCACTCTGTGCTACGGCTGCTCTAATTACATCTATTACAGAGAACGCTGCCAGGGAGGAGAAGGGGTCTGATGGGATACAGAGGAAGCAGCAGCTCAACAACGCTGATTCCATCCGCAGCCGCTGACTGACCCTTCGACCCTTTCTACTCCTGCCTTAGCGCAGCCCTGCTGCCAGTGCCTTTGTGCTCCCCCAGGTACCAACAGAAGCCTCTTTCTCCTCAAATCCCAGGCGCTCCAGAACTCACCTGCCAACCAATTTAGATTACAGTGACCCCATCCTCAAAAAGTTGTCCCTCAGAATCACTCCTGTACCCGCCTCAAGCGCTTCAGGCTAGACTGGTGTTCTAGCTGCTATTTGAAGAAGGGAAAGTGGGCCCAGAGGTGAAGAAAATCTCTGGTGAAAAGGGGCTTGGATTTGGGTGGATTGTAATGCAAATAGCTACAGGTCAGAGAAGTAAGTGGAGATCAGTAAGTGGAGATCATACCCTCTGGCCCAGCTCTGGAGAAGTTTGTTCTTCACCTAGAGCATGTGCTACAGATGAAACCAAAGAGGATTTGAAAGAAATACTTGTAATCAGTCTGGTTTATTAAGATGCCAAGAACCAGTGCTGGGTTTTTTTAAGAAAAACGTCTCTGGACTTACTCAGGGATTCTGTACGTTTTCAGAATGAAAAGATAAGATACTTCCACTCTTGCTATGATCTGGGCTTAGCCGGGAACCGCTCCACTGTCTCCATGTGCCTGTTTTGAACAGGCAACAAACACTGCCCAGCCCTCCTCAGGAGAACATCAAATAAACGGGATGCCACGTTGGAAGCCTGGTTCAATTTTCAGCCCTGGTGTGCTGTGAAAGAGATGGAGAGCACGTACTCCTCAAACCCCATCCAGCGCCAGGACTCAGAGCTGCTCCTCCTTGCCCAACATGGCCCTGATGCCTCCAGTGAACGGGGGAGGACAGGCGTAAGGAACCCTTAGGGCACGGGATGCTCAGCACCACAAAGCCCTCAGCCATTTTGGCACTCCCGGGGAAACAGTGAAGGGAACTGAATGTTGAGAGAAATCTTGAATGCTGTGAGAGGCAGCCCAACTTATCTTGCGGGGGTTGCTATGGCAACCCACCCAGTTAATGCTTCACAGGGAAAAAAAAAGGAAAAAAAAAAGAAAAAAGGCTGGCACTTTGCATAGGCACAACATGATGAGGAGATAAAAATAATTTCAGCACCCTGCCCCCACTAATCCCTCGCTCCTGTGGTCCCTGAGCCAGGCTATGGGAGTGGGAACACAAAACCCACGTGCCTGGCCTCTCTGTGACAGCCATCTCGGCAGCTTCCTCCTCCATCCACAATCCCATCAGCTCTCTTCAGAGCAAACGCCCTCTTTATTGTGCAGCTGAACAGCAGCAAAGCTTGTTCCTTGCACAGCCCCTCATTGCTGTCAGCAGCCAACACATGCCCACCACTGGGGATCAACAACCATCCCAACCTCAAGGCCACCAGAGCTGCACAACCACCAAGCAGCAGCGCGCGATCCCCTGATGCACAGCTGTGGGGAGGCAGGGCACGAAAAGGCAGCGAGCAGCCCTGACACTTGCTCACCTCACCGCTGCTCCCACTGAGCAGCCTCTAGCCGGAATGAAACCAGTAACCGTTTGCAGAAAAGCCATGCAGGATAATGTATACCAATTTTAAAACGTTGAATTTAATAGGTGTAGGCATCCGTCCCACACACTCTAGAAACCGTTCGACAGAAATCTCTAGCAAGGAAGGACTTCTTTAGTTCTGTTACAGGGTGCCTGGAGGGTTATAAAAGCTCATTCAGTTTTCTCTTTTTCACGCTCAAGTTTTAAGATGTATTCTCTGCCAACATCTTGATGCCCGTCATACGCTCTCCAGCTATAATCTTCACACATCTTTCCATCTGTAGACCTACATTTCCAGCTGATGCACAGTTCCCAGTGCTGGGGCCTAGGTCTGCCGTGTTCCGGTGCCCCCAGCCCCCGTTGCATGCCCTTCACCCCAACATTCAAGAAGGGAGGTCCCCATTAATGCTCTTAAGGTGCAGGGACCCAGAGCAACCGTGCTATCTTGCATGCTCTCTCTACACAAGTGCCTGCTGTTTGTGTTGCAGCGTGGTTTGGCAGATCTAGCCCCCCATGCAACCGAGCGGAGGGGGGTTCCCCATGGGCATACGCCGGGGTTCCTGACAGCTGTGCTCCATACTGAGCAGCCGCCCTGTTCTCTGTCACACACGCGCTGCAGGACATCTTTCTGCTACCTACAGATTGTGCATGTTCTTGATGATTTACTATGGCTACTTGAGCTCGGCTTCACTTCCCTCACGCCTGCGGAAGAGGCCAGCTGATTTCCAAGGCCTCTGTTCTGGACGGCCAATATTCTGACACTTTAATGCCGGCTGCTCCCCCTTTCTGCTTTCACCGAGGACCCACAAGGCACCGTCCCTTTGCCATCTTTATCCCCCAGAGAAAACTCAGGCTGTTCAACACGCCTCTATTTATCCTTGGCTCTGAGAACTGCTTTCCTTTCAGGACTAAGAATAAGGAGGACTGGATGTTAAAGAGTCCTCCCCTTCATGAACAAGAAGTAACTGCCCTGGCAAGCAGACTGCTGGAGCCGTTTGCGAGCCCTTAATGCCCTTCATAGCGGTGCTCCCTGTCAGAGAAATCCTTCCTCCGATGAGAGCAGTCTTGCGTAAGCCAAAGCCCACGCATGCACAGAGGACTGGCAGGGCCTGGGGACCTGGATCCCTCTGAGCAGCAGGTGCGCTCCGAAGGCCGGGTTGAAAATTCTCTGCTCTGTGTCCAAGAACCGCACTGAGCTACATTCCAGTACGGTGCTAACACCCTGTATCAGCAACTAATAAACACATTTTCCCAGACCTTTAATACGAGCCACATTTAGAGGTGTGCTATTGTATACATCCTGGAAATTTAAGCCCTGGTGTTGCTCCAGGTGCTTTTGGGGTATTGCTCTCTGGGACTCCAGGAAATCAAGCAGTGCACGTGCACAGAGGCAAGCCTTTGTGTGCTGTAACCCCTGGGCTCTTTTACCAATCTGGAGTCGAATGAGGTGGCACTTTCACAGGCATGCTTTTAGGCCTCTCCTCAGCTCATTCACCTTAGCAGCGGATGAAAATCCATTAGTGTGTCAGATTGCCTCACATAGTCATCCACATTCGCTCATTTAATTTCTGAATTCTTACTGCTAGTAAAATACACAAATGCATCAATTATTTTAGCACTGTGCCGTTATTACATTTTTTGTACAGAAAAGCTTGTTCAGCAAGTGTTCCTGTCTTACCTTGGCTGGACTGAGGTGCTGGCCGCTGCTTTTTTCCTTAAATGGTGAACAAAGCTGCATCTCCTCCAGCTGTCAGCAAACGTGGGCATACACCTTTCAGCTCGTTTCCAAGTCCCCTAGAAGACAGCTCTTCAAAAGTGGTTTGTTTTCACAGGAGTCCAGGAAATACAAAGGACTCCAAGACCCTGTTGTTTTTTTTTTTGCACTGTAGATGTTTGGTTGGATATACTTCTTATCTTGCAGAATCTCATCTCCCCTTGTGAAAGAGAAACTTTGTACACCTTCCATCTGTGGGTTTCCAACTTTCTCCTCATAGTGGCACAATTTTCATTGTCTTTCATCTAAAATGACAAGCACATATTCAATACATTAGACATCGCAAGAGAAAGGAGAAACAACTTTTCCAGCTTCAATAGGACAGAACTGAAAGGTCTTTTGTCTTCTGACAGTGAGGCACATCTCCCCGGTCAAATTCAAAGGTGCTGTGTAAAACAGTGCAAGTTACACAGAGCTTTGATCTGTAAAATGTCACTTTCTCCTTCAAACCCAGCATTTTTCAAAGGGAATTCCTTGCTACACTTCAGCATCTACGCAGGCACCTTCTCCTGGATAGCTATTCTGCTACAGTTTCCTTACTTTTAATAGTTTAGTAACTTTAAACAAATAATCACCAAAAAAAATCCTCAAACAAATTTAGAGTATTGGTAGGTTATTCTATCCAGAGGCCAAATACTGCAGAGGAAAGGAAAGATTACATGGAGAAATCCTGGGGGGAGGCATGGGCGGGTGGGTGAGAGAGAACACGTATGTGCACACGTGTATGTGTGTGTATGTAAGCATGTGTTGCAGGCAGGAGGTAAAAGATGCCTGGCACTGTGCTGTGCAACCCCGGCAACAGCGGCAGCGCTGCGGCAGACCCGGCAGATAGCGCTGTCCCCTCTCGTCCCCGGAGCGAAGCCAAGCTCCTCTGCTCCCTGACATTTTCCAGGCAGTACCCATCTGAAAGCTAGAGAAAACCGTGTCACCGTTTCTGTGCTCTCCTCGTCCCTTTAGCTGCGCCCACTTGTCAACTGATGTTCTTACTGTTAATTATTCTCTGCAGAGACTCCCCATCACGGCAAGATGCTTTACAAATGCTGGACCAAGAGCTCAGTGCAGCCCTTCTGTCCCGGGATTTAATGACTGGGAGTTCTTCACTGTGCCAGCTGGTGACTGATTGAAGTTATTTCTCCGTGAAAACTCCCTTTAGTTTATCTCCAAACAGATGATGTGTCTGAATCACTTACACCTTTTACCCAGTTACTGTGAAACTCAACAGAAGTACAACAATTCTCATGGAAAAAACGGGGGTGCAAACCTACATTAAAGTCACACACGGTAACTGCATCAGCTGCAATAATTCACACTGCGAGCAAATGCAAATACTCTCACCCCAAAGATCTGAAGTTCTTGGTTTAGCAAAGCCATGAACTCCCTGCAACAGAATAGCTCTTCTCTTGGTGCCTGTCAAATTCTAAAAGCATTTGGCCATAAAGGACTTCAGTGATGTGCAATCTCGATATAAGCTTCAGAATTAGATTTCTGTAACATGATAAAAGCAAGAGAGATGCAGAAATTCCTGTGCAGACTAAGCTCTGGAATACAGCACCAACTCTGCTCCACTCCACACGCTCGCCTTGCCTTCCTCCTCTCCCTCACTCCTCCTACTTCACCTCTTCATGTCCTCTTTGCCCTTTGCTCCTCCCACAGGAGCCCTTCACTTCTCTGTCACTCTGCTCCGCCTGTGCCTTGCCAATCGTGTACCATTATCCGCAAGCTTCACCTGCCCTTGTCCCCTCTCGCTGCCCGGCTGATGGGCACTACTCGCTCTTTGCTCCACGGTGCCTCTAAAGATCAGGTTTACATGGAACAGAGAGGATACTACACAAAACCAGACTCTACTGCATGCAGTAACCAAATACAGTGTGTTACCACTTAGTACAAGAAACTACAGACTATATAGATAAAACACTGGCTTTGTTACAACTGAAAAAAAAAATCAGTGCTCTGAGAAGAATGAATCGGTATCTGTTGATACCGGGTAGGCATCTCAGTCAGTACCTGCCAGGTATCAGCCAGTTCTTTAAGATAAATAAAAGAATAAGAAATCAGAAAATGCCAGTGAGATCAGACAAGCTGGAAGGCACGGGGAACAACTCACTTCCACCAGCAGCCCTTGAACAGACCATAACAAAAGCACCCTTAGCCCTGCAGCCAGGATAGCCACCTACCTGAGTCATGTAATTGCTTAAAGGTCACAGAGGTTGCTTATTTCAAGGTCAGCTGAAACTAGGTCATCGGCTCAAGTCTGTGTGTTTTGGCAGGGACTAAAATGAGTGCCAGCTACCAGCAACGTATGGAGGAGCGTTCCTGGTCTTGATGGTCAGGGGCCATTGTCACCTGCCCACCCTCAAAACCAAACCCAAAGTTCTGGATGGTACTTGCTTTGGAAACTGCGACAGTTTCCTTCCAGCGCTGGAGGTGGGGCTGTACAGCTCAGGAACAAGAGACACTCTTGCTGTAGGTTCCCTGAGCACTCTCACACATGCAGAAACACAGAACGTGGGCGCAGTGCTTCCAGATGGCCATTATTATGAGTACCACCTCCTGTTAAAAAAGGAGTATTTGTTATTACTCACACTTGAGAGAAAAACTTGCTCTTCTGAAGAGAATTAAATCTTATCTGCAACTTACGTAATATTTTCCATATTGTTATTCTTATGTATACATTTGAATAATCAAAACAGGAAACCACTTGGACTATAATCCCTTTTTCTTTCATATTTGTGTAAATTCAGCACCATAGGAACCTTGTCCTGGTACAATTATCCAGTGACAACAACTGATTTTTTATGAGGAGTCATGCAGATCATACCAGAGAGGTATGATCTCTATGAAAAAACACTATGCACATATATTCCTCTGCACATCCCTCTGTAAAAGTGGTTATGTTGGAAGCTGGCCACATGGTCACGAATGCCCAGTAAGAACGAGGTGAAAGGCTACTTATGTGACCCACTAAACAGCAGCATGACCATTTCCATTCCAATAGCACTACATAAAGCCACCAGCCTCTAACAGTACGGCAGTTAGTCAATTCTGATCATTCCTGTGCCCAGGATGCTTGCAGTACACCTACGGCACCTAGTTAATCCTTCTGCCGTGCACTGCAAACAATCCTTGATTTACAACATTTTTGCAAGTGCAGTTTTCATTCTAAAACCCCAAGACATTTTATATTATCAGGACTGTCTATGGGCTTTTCTGCCCAGGATCAGCAGAAGGGTAAGATGCGTGGTGAGCAAACGATGATGGGGTGTCTGCTTTTTGTCAAAAGTGTCTTCAAGCAAAGCCTTTGAGGGAGAGACAAAATTAACTTTTTCTATAACATACATACGCTCTATGCCAGAGATTTCATTATATTAAAAACCAAGCTGCGCACTACAGACCAGAGCCCCGACAGACGTTCTCAGCCAGCTGCACTCAAACATACTCCATCTGCCCGGCAAGGACTAGTTCCCATCTCCTGCACCTAACAGTTCTGCACGCTCCCGGACAGCCATGAGGGAAGGTGCTCCCTGGGGTTTGGATTGCTCACCACAGAGGTCAACTCCCCATGCTCTGACAATAGTCCTTCCTCCTCCTACACCTACCCTGATGTAAACCATACAGGGAATGACACTTCCTAACACAGGAACTGTTTGTTCTATAAATAGCTTTTTTCTCATATACCACAGACATCACCACCCTCTCCCAGCGTCTAAGAGCAACACCACACAAATAAGCATCAACATTGGTTGTTTCCCTGAGAAATGAAGAAATAAAGCGCACTACTGTGATCTACTGAAGGCACAAGCACGAAGCTATTTTTAAGGCAGAAATAAAGTTTCCCACATGCTCAGAAAAGCTGGAAGCTTATTTCAATTCAGAAAAAGAAGTGCTTTCGTTAAAATGCCAGAGAATGAAGTCTCATTTTCTTTCCCCATCTACTGTGGGGTCTGTAAATGTAGAATTTGAAAGACAATATAGACAAGTAGGGGCCATTCTGCGCCTACTTCTGATCTCCATGGGTGCTGCACACAGATCCATCCATTAACTAATAAAGCCTTTTAACATCTGAACCCATGAGGTGTCAAATCCTCCCTCCCAACGAGGAAGAGCAGAACCAGAGGTAGATCAAGGTGAAGCCATCTGCTCAAGGCCACAGATTAAATCTGGGGTTGAGGTGAGGGCCCTTAACTTCCTGTTTCCTGTTGTAATGGCCATGCCACAGAGCCTCCGCCCCGCTGCTGACCCCCATACCTTCATTGTTGTCCCATGATCCCACCATGGGCTTCTTTAGCAATATCGGTCTTTCTCCTTCCCTTATTC
>JAVSBS010019982.1:0-10557 GCA_033124195.1 Coracias cyanogaster
GAGTCCCCATCCCTGGAGGGGTTTCCAAGCCATGGAGATGTGGTGCTGAGGGCCAGGGGTTAGCGGTGCCCTGGCAGGGCTGGGTTAACGGCTGCAATCAATGACTGTAAAGGTCTCTTCCAACCTAAACTTCTCTATGATTCTCTATAAACATCGTAGCAGCCTCTCATTAGTGCAGACGCTTGAATGACTTGGAGCAGAGCCAGCCTGCGCTGGAGTCTCACAAGCTTTAACAAGCCAGCGCTAATAAGGCAGCCTGGATGCAAGTCCACCCCTCGCAGAACCACTTCAGCAGCTCAGCACCGGCTCTGGAAATGCAAGTGTGGATCCGCTTCAGCTGCCTCACCAGAAGCCAGCTGTGGTCCAACATGACTTCCTGGCCTGCAGATCTCCAGCAGCAATGTATGCCCTTGGTCACCCTCTATCTGACCCACACGGCGTCTGCGGAGAAGAAGAAGAAAACTCTACCAATTACCATCAGAGGTGCAAAATATGTGGGGTTTTCATGGAAAGATTCAGCCTCAAACTGAAATACACTTTTCATAAGTGAGAGTTACACACTCTCACGGCTGTTCTCTCCCACCGTATTTAGACCAGAACATTACTGCCAAAGGCTGGCTGGAGGCCACAGAAGTAGGTAGTGTTGAGGGACTGCGGGTCTGTGAAGGCAATGAGCTCGTCATGGCTCTCTGCCTCCGCCATCTACAGTCCAAGAGACCCCGGATGGCCACTGCCTACCACCTTTTGGAGGGGTCAGCGGGAAGAGAAACAGCACTCGTTCCTCAGGAGAATTATCTGGGAGCAGCGTCAGCCTCTGCCCTTCCCATCCCGGTACCAGACCAGGATTTCAAGGCATTTCCCTCAATTTCTGTCTGAACTTCAGCGAGTCCTATACGTGATTCTTTCTGTGACACCCCACTGTTGGGGGAAGAAAATTCAGTTCCCCCCTAAATAAAATCATTATTACAGTCTTATCTTGCTTTTAGCTTTCTCCCCAAGGCTGTTGATTCAGCAGAGCTACAGCTTTCAACCCACCATTCAGGACATCTGCTAACATGGAACACCAGTAAATAAGATTTACATCTAAATTAGACCATTTCTTTCATTTAAATGTTAAAATACGTGGCCTCTGTACAAAGAAGTCTGTGAACTTCCGTTGCCCGAGGTTTTGTTTAAACTTACCTGGACAAACAAGACGCCAGGAAGGCCTGAGCTGCTGTTGGGATCCTGGAGGCCATCACGGCTTGCAGGAGGCCTTGCCCCAACGCTCAGTCTCGCCTGTGTTCAGAGGCCTTCGTAAGCGTTTGGTGCGCTCGCTGCATGCCAGCTCCTGCAGAAAAGGACATTTCTGTCACTCCACAACTGCTGGTTTTTTGTATCTGATCAATGTTTCACGTGCAGACAACAGGAATGAGAAATTAAGCCGAATGGGGTTTTTTGGCACAGTCAGGTGGCATTTTAGTACAGAAAGAGATGGTTTATAATGCATTAGTAAGAAAATCTGCTTCTGCTGGAACATTTTTATGTTTATAAAATCTTTTAAAATGCACGGCTAGAAGGAGAAAAGAAGATTATAATGGCCTAGTCTGTGATAAAGGAAAATTTGAATTCAATGGCACTGCTGTAAAGGCTCTTATTTATTTTTCTCAGCAGTTGCATTTTGCCTTTCACGCGCTTGCCCGCAGCTTTGGTTGCTGTGGAGGTTTTCTTCTGTAAATTCTTCAAAGCGATGGATTTTCCTTTTGAAAGAATGCTTGACTGGAGAGAACTACAGAAGGGTAACCTTTTTTATTTTTTTCCTGTGCGTGATGCTTTGAGCTTTGAAAAGACAGGTGTGCTGCCACCTCGTTTGTTCATTTGCATGCAGAGAGCCTGAACATTTGCATTTTTGGCTTCGTACTCCCCAAGTGAAAGGCAAGGACAGTGATCTGCTCTTTCCAGTTAAAGGTCACCTGCAGACACACTCCCCTCTAGCTCAGATGAGTGAGACATTCAGCATCCTATGAATCAAAGAAGTGTAAGGTGTATTTTTATGGATTAAATGTTATGGCTGTATCAAGAAGCACTAACGCAGAAGGTGTTGCCTGTCTGTACCCTCACCAGGGCTTACAATCTAGACGGACCAAGAGAAACCGAAACAACATTTTAATCTCTATTTTTGAAACGGAAAGCGACGGCACAGAGCTGATGAGAGGGATTTGCCAAAATCAGGTCTCCCAACTAACATCAGCATCTCAGCCTCACGTCATTCGCCTTCTTGCTGGTTCGTACCCTTTGGATGTGTTCCGGCCTGTTAGATAGGGAAAAGGAATCACGGGTTAAGTCACAGGCTTGGACGCTAAAAAGATAATGATCAAAGCTCACGTTCTCATCTCAGTCCCGAGAATGGAAACTGGGAGCAATTTGATGACTGCATTGGACATTAAGACATTAAGAATTCTCTTATTTAAGAGTCCTTAGGGAACAAGAGTTAACAGTTGTTGTCCTACAAAAATCAGCAGCAAAACGCTTTAAACACACACCTTCTAGTCTAGGGATAACGGCCCTCAAATCCCCGTACAATCCCCATGACAAAGCTCTTCAGTCTGTTCCCAGCAAGGAAAGGATGGTGGGGCAGGAGCGCCAGCGTGGGACTCGGGCCCCTGAACCTGTCAGCTCTCTGCCACCTCAGCCCACGCCAGGTACTGCGGCAGCGCGCTGGGTTCCCACAGGATAAACCCAAAATGCCAGCCGCGCATGTGTTAAAGATCGCCTTTCACCACTAATTCCGTAGAAATTCTAACAAAACGAGCCCTTGATTTTACCTGGAACTTTGAGATACCCCGTCTGCAAAGATTATGTGCGCACTAATGCGGAAGATACCTTGGAGCTGTGGTCTCAGCAAGGACAGCAGCATTTTAAGTACCACCGCAACACAAGGCCGCTGAAACGCCCTGAAAGCCGCGATGCCGTAACCAGACTCTTCACCGCAAGCATTTGAAAATGCGAGGCTTCCTTTGCCAGTGTCTGACACTACAAAATGTCACAGAAAGTTCAGTTCTAAAACAGTGAAAGATGCCTAAAATTGCTGAATATTATTCATATTCTTAAAGAATTAGATTTCATAGTAAGGGAAAAAGAAGTTTTGTAATTAAAAAACCAAAACATTTATAAACAGCTACATGCAATTCATCATCTAAAGAATTTAAATCATTTAACTGCAGCTAATTCAGCTTTGATGCTTAGACTGTAAGAGTCAACATTTCCTGAGGTGTTTTCACAGACTTTTCAAGACAATCTTGAGTTCATCCGTCTGTGCGGCTGCTGCAGGGTCTGGTAAAACATTCTGTTACGCAACCGACGGCTGCAACGGTGGGGGTGTTTAGAGACCAAAAAAAGCAGGGATGTTAAACTAAAACAGCAATGTTTTCATTAATTTTTCAGGCTCTGTTATGGACCTTTTAGCTTTAGCTCATCAAATTGAATGTTCACTTAAGGCAACGACTTCTTAAAAATGTCTTATTTTGCATTTTGAAGATGTTATTGGTTAATGCATGTCCATTAAGAAAAGTTGTTGCTTTTGGGGACAGAATGCAACCTGAGAGTCGATTTCCCTCTATGAAATCCAGTATAATCTTTGAAGATCAGATCTTGAGAGAGCAAACAGGTTTCCTCTAGGACAGGTTTTTCTCTTTGGAGGGGTGAGGTGAGAGGGGACTGTTTTGCTTTTAAAATATTCAATATTTCTTTAAATAAAATTTAGGTTTGGAAAATGAAATCAACTGCTCACTTGATCACTGGAACAAGACAGGTATATAATACCTTATATCTTGCTCTATTTAGCTCTCCTGTGATCTGAAAGCCGTTAAAGAGAAAGTTCAAACACTAAATTCAAATGACAGTTTCATAAGAAAAGGGACAGCTCTTCTCTAAGAGCTGTGTCCAGCCTGGACTCGTTAAAAGGTGGGTACCCCCTGCCCCCGTGGTAGGACGTATGTCGATTCCTCACTCAAGCCTCATAAGGACAGCTGCTTAGATGGAGTAAACCCTCACAAAACCCCGTCTCTGCAGCAGTTCACCTGAGCTAAGAATGTGCTGCACAGAGCCTTAGATTTACACTGGAAATATTCCAAGACAACCCTCTCTGAGCTGTTACTGCTAACTAACATCTCTTTCATCCTCGGAGTTGTCACTGTATTCCCACGGTTAGAATCCACATCTCAGAGGAGCTAACTTCATCCACCATCCGTGGACAGCCAGCATCTTCCATGGTGACTCATCCTCACAATGAAAACCCTTGGCAAGGGTTCGGTAGGACTGAGGTGAGCCGTCACCCCAGGACATCACCAGTGCCCCCATACTGCCAAAGCAACCTGCTCACACCCGTTCGCTCAGGACATCAGCATCTTGCTACGCTGGGATTCTGTCGCTTTGCATCACGGCATCAACACCTTCACAGGGGCTTCTGTGCTTTAAGATAAAATAGAGGTAGAAGGAAGCAACTTGATGACACTTGTTTCATCCTTACTTTAGCAGGCGAGGCCAAGAGCAGACCTCCGTTGTTTGTCTGCATTCCCAAGGTCTCCCCTGAACATCTGCCAGAAGCGGTGGCAATTCTTAACATTCTCTCTGCTGTTAGCGTCTCCTTGGCCGCAGCAACACCGTTAACCACCAACGACTTCACAGCTCAAAACCTAACTGCTATTTGGTGGGAAGTCCATCTAAGAGAAGCCAAGTTGACTCCTTACCCCACAATTTTTCAGATGTGAAATCTTTGTTTTGCTTGCGCAGAACGCCTTGAGTGTCTCGAGAGATCTACATTCAAACGAGTTCTCCAAAACACATTTTCCATGTCTTCTTTTATCTGAACAGAATCTGCCTTACAAGTTAGCCACGTACACCGTAAAAGGTTATAGATTGCATACAAACATGTTTAATGAAGCTGAACACGGCCAGCAGAAGCGGCAAAAATATTTTGTTTACTTAACATTTATACACACTCAAGTAAAAGCTTGTTAAGTTTGGTTGGCTAAGCTTGTTTTCAAAAGGGACCTAGAAGGCTGAAAAAATTAAATAAATCAACATATGCATAAGAACACAATCACTCATATTAGCATCCTAGTTAAGTGAATGATTAATTCTCCTTTGAGGAAGAAGTGGTGGTGAAATAACTCTAGTCTAATATCTAGTAGCAATATTACAATCAACTCGAAATTCCAGATTATATCAACGCATGCAGATGTAATACAGGAGAAACTTTCAGAGCCTGAACTTTAAAGAGAAATCTGAATAGACATATGCTTCTTTGAGTATTTAAATATAGCTTCAAACTAGCTGCTCGCCACAATTGCCTTGTAGATATCTGCTGTCTGCAAATAAAGAGGTCACTAGAGTCTTCTACTGACTTTCAGTGGCTGAACTGGAAGAGCAGGATAATGCCACAGCAGCAGCAGAAAGAACTAATTGTGAAATAAATCATCTGCTGTCAGAAAGGTTCACAGGAACTCCAGTGGGATGATGAGAGATACTACAATGGTATCATTTTAAAAACATCACTTTGTCTTGGACCATCTGGACATCATGAATGTTGCAACTGAGCTTTCAGCACAGGTTTGGGGGCGGGAGGGAGGGGGGTGTCCCCACTGGTAGAGTTCTCCATCCTATTAGTCAGTAAAGATTGCAATAACACGAAGCATTACCCAGCTGGGAGCCATCAGAGCATCACTGGAGAGAAAGCTGAAACCTTCTGCAGAAGGTCAGTCTTTTCACACTGACTTAGGAGACAGGAAACTGAGCCTTTCCTCTTGGGGACCATGAAAGATGGTATGGGATGCCCGGTATGGATTAAGAGGGTGATCATGAATGCCTGAGAAAAGCCACTTTCTACAGATTTTAATTAGTGGCTACAGCAGAGAGGGAATTTCTTATCTTAGCAGGCCAGGAGAGGGAGACTTGCAGTATCCAAGAAGCTGTGAAGGCAGCCCTTATTTCCTTACTATTTCCTTACTTGGCTTTTCTCCAACAGGCTTGTTAACCATTCTTACGCTTTCTCTGATATACTTTGCAGGGGAAAATAAGTTACTGGGACTGTCCATGGACAGTCTTGGGACTCCACAGATAAATTGTTAGGATGGGGGAAAAGAAACAATCCCTTGTATCCCGATAGTAACGTGTGCATCAGCTTTTGTGACGGTTACCCTGGGGTGTTGGATTTGGGGGTATTAATTCCAGTAATATTACTAAAGGCTTCCACAGGTTTTAGATTGTAATGGAGCAGCTGGGTTGATGCGTGATGTAGTGGTTCCAGACAGAAGTTGGTAGGCTAAGGTGTTTTCTAACTGGATAAAGCCCTAAGAAACCTGGTCTGATCTTATAGCTGACCTTGTTTTGAGCAGAAAGTTGGACCAGAGATCTCCCAAGGCCATTCCAACATGTGTTATCCTATCATCCTCTAAAAATAGAGAATGTACTTCACTGAGGTCAATGCAGATGGTAGGACAGGGAAGATGATTCCCATCTAGAGAATAAATGATGCATTTTGAAAAGACTGCATGATGCCAGTTATTTTACAGTCTGAAATCACATTAACCTGACAGAGGAACTTCTGTTTTCCTCGTATAAGCCCATGGAGAGAGCAGTATGAATCTTTCAACACCGATGCAGTCTAGATGATTTAGATGGATTTAACCAGGACCACATTTTAATTGGGCAAGCACAGAGACTGGGAATAAAAGATTGAGAACATTGCCAAGAAGTTTTTACATTAACTTTGTTAATATGAAAAAGATTATTAAAAAAAAAAAAAGGGCATTTACAACTGCATGTATGTCAAAAAAAAAAAGTATCTGCCTTGATTCTAAATTAAGTTTATATGATTACAAATATCTTCCTGAACAGGTGAGCTAATGGAGAGAGGGGGGGAGAGAGAGAGAGATTGTGGCTCACATTTCCTTTAATATTAATGTTTTGCAGTTCTATAATCTCTTTCATCTAAGGATTTCAAAGCACTCTATGGACATTAATGAATTAAGCCTTACAGCAGTCCTGAGAGAAAAGGCAATTTAAAGATTGAAATCCAAAGAGACGAATGGATATCAATGGGAAACAGCATTCCTAAAATTTCACATGGTACTTCGACCATATGGAAAATCTGCTATTTTCCTCTTCATTCATATCTTATGTGCCTCCAAGGCAATTCACACTAGTGGAAAAATTGTTAGGAAGTATTTACAACTGCTTATGTACAGGCAGTTTGGATACGACGACAACAGTAGGAACAGAAATAAACAGGGAATAGATCAGATTGCAAAAAACAGGTTGTTGTGAACATGTAAAGCTTAATTTCAGCCTATAGAGGTAACAGATTTTACAGACTGCTTTTGTGTGGGAACAGATTTGCTTTACAAATTACAGCATTCAGGATTGTATGAAGTAACTTAACCTAAGACAGTAGAGTTAGAGAAACACTCTCCTGCTCAGAATCAAACGCAGAGTCTCTGAGCACAGTGGCCGCGGCAGAAGGAAGGAGTCCTGGCACTGCTCGGTGGAATGGAGGCAAGGAAAGCGCACAGTACACACACCTTACCACGCACTGACATCTTTAACAGCCAGCCAAAACCCTGGGCCTTTGCTAACCTGGCGAGTTTTGTATATAAATAATTCCATTGCTAGTTAGCGGAATTCATCCCAAAGGATGCAATATCCTGTGCAATGATAAAAACAGCATCTTTCAGAAAGCCAGCGAAGCCTTTGCTGCCCAGGGACGTGGCATTTTGGGCAGTGAGCAGGTGCTCTGTGAAGAATTGCAACTTTCCTTCCCCTTTTATATTTCCATTGGTCCCAGATACACTTCCCTCTCAAGCACATTTGCAGTTCTCCAAGTTGTAAAAATTCACAAGCAAGACCCAAAGGGAAAGTGGTTTGTGTCTTCCAGGGTGAACGTGCTGTAATCACGTAGTGAGAGATCTCTCCTGATGTTCAGCTTCCGTTCAATGGAAGAGTCAACAGTCATGTTAAGGGCACGTAATTTCCTACCTCAGAAGTTCTTGCTGTCCTGGGGCAGTAGGAAATTAATCTCTTTGCAATTCAATTTTTTTCCAAGTCTTTTTTTTAACCGATTATTCATACTTTGAACAGAACTAGAAACAGAGAAGTATCTGCTTACAGAGAAAATAGCCTCACATCAATCAAGAAAGCCTGCAATTACAAGTGGAAGCTCATTTCACACTCTATAAAAAGCAAACAAGACCTGAGTTCTAATACAGGCATATTAGCCTTTATTTACAATTATGATAATCAGGCTTCAGAATAAACATCTAAGAGCAATTTTTTTTTTCCTGTAGGAGGGCAGTATTCCAAGAGTTCAACTATTAGAGCTCCTGAGTCTCTTTGGCCAGCATTTGGTTCATAAGAGCAGCATCATTTAAAGTCCATCCTTCCCTTGGCTGTGTGCTGCAAGGTATCTCCACCTCTTCAGGGAGTACAGCAAGCTGGAAAAATGTCCAAGCCCCCAATCAACATCCCTATGCGGATTAACCAGGAACAGCAGCATTGTAGCAAAGCCAGCTGCATCTATCCCTCTAAAACTCAAGTCTTAGACAGTAAAAGCAGATGTACCAATCATGCCAAAAATCAGTTCTCTTCGATATCCTATCCCTAACAGCGCTCAGCAACCAAAGTCTGTGAAAAGATGCAAGAACAAAGCAAGCACAGAATGGTATTTCTGTCCTGTGTGCTCCCAGCGATTTGTGGCTCATAGCCTGAGCAGAGCGATGCCTTCAAGTGCTTGTGTTAGAAAAGAGAGTGAATGAATACTCCCAAGTCTCCTTCTGCAAATAAACAGCTGGGCAATCGCTGGCACCCAGGCATCCCACACAACTTCCTCATCTGTTTGCATCAAAATAGGTAAAGCTGTGTACAAATTCTCAGAGGGATGTGGGCAGGAGACAAAGCAAGGCCCTTCTCAGTGATGTCCAGTAAAAGCATAGGAAGAAATGGGCAAGAGGTGAAATACAGGAAATTATTATTGAAGTGGTTTTGGTTGGGCTTTTTTGTTTGGGGTTTTTTTTTCTCAGTTTAAGGGTGATCAAATGCTGGAACAGGTTGCTGAGAGACTGCCTAGTCTCCATCTGTGGACACAATCCTGGACAACCTGCTGTAGCTGACTCTGGTTGAGCAGGAGGTTAAACTCCGTGATCTCCAGAGATGCCTTCCAACCTCAACTACTCTGTGATGGTGTGAAATATCCTTGATTTGCAAGTAGTAGTGCCAAAAATCCAGACCCAAAACATTATCTATTTTTCTTGGCTTGAAGCAAGACTTGAAATTTCATCCTCTATAGCCCAAACCCTTGTTTTTTATACAGATAACTGCCCGCTGTCAGGCCAGGAAGAATCACAGACACTTAGTCATTCTCCATAGTTTAACTGTTAAGACATTCCCTCAATATATGGATAAGACAATTATCCAGAACATTTATCTTGAGTTGTCTTGTAAGAACAATCTCTCATATAAGTCAACAGCAAGTGCTACCAACTTCCAAATAGGGACTGTCCTAGCAAAAAAAAAAAAAAAATATATTTTTTAACCATTTGAGTTGCAGGTGCTTATGCGCTAACAGTTTATCATCAAAGCTGAACTTTTCAGCTCCAAAGTACAAGTGAAAACTTGAACTATCAGTTTCAATGACTCATAACAAATAAGATCAAAACGACCTCTCTGGTCCTGCACTATATAAGTTAGGCAAAAGCATACATTTCATCACGGGAGCACGCATCTCAGAGAAGACATTGAAACACTGGAGAGGTCTGCAGAATTCAAGCTCCCACTCTGGGCTTCACCTCAAAACTCTTCACCCACGCGTCATTAACAGATTAAAAGCTTAAACCTCTGGTTTCTCAGCACAGGCTTCTCTCATTTGAAGGTTATTTTATCTTTTATTAGTAGCAAAAGCCTTTATCTTCTCAGTGCCCTAGCCATGAAGACATGGCATTTATTTCAGTTGCTATTAATGCATCTGGATGAACGGTAAAATCCAAACTCTATAATGATGTGCAGCATCAAGATACGTACAGTTGTTTTCCTTTTGAAAAGCAGGGACAGTAGGATTGCAAACTCCTATAGAAACTAAGTTGTCAGGACTCTCTAGACGTTTTTTATTCACCACCACTGCATTTTACTTCTCAACACCCAAAGTTTTTGGTCAAGATGCTGCTTGTGCCAGGCTAACAGAGCTCAGACACCTCCCATCAGCTCAGGGAGACTCTTTAATCCAAAGATGAAAAACATTAAATGTAGAAGATTTTTAGATCTAGCTGTAGTTTGTTTGTTCGCATATATGGAAATGCTTTTGGAGAGTTTAAGTGCTAAATTCTTACTTTCTGACAAGCTGTTCCCTCATCTGTGTTTTGCACTTTCAAAATCTCTCCCCTCGAGCACTGAAGCAAGGGTGCTTAAACTATGCCTCTAAACCGAGTAACATCTATTAAAAAATAAATGTGTAAGGAAGCCTAAGGATGGCTGGATCTGTCTTTCTTGACAGAAGCTACTTGTATCCAAGAAGTCAGTGGTTTCTCTGAC
>JAVSBS010019983.1:7067-30743 GCA_033124195.1 Coracias cyanogaster
ACTCTGCTCTCTGGTTTCCAGTGAGGCCGTTAAAAGCAGCTTGGCCTTTGACACCACCAAATAAGGCTTCCCCTTTTCTTTCCCCACTTAACTTCATAGTGCAGCAAAGGTTATGCTCTGGCAGGTTTTTGGAGGGGGGTAAGGAGGAGGATGAAGCAAGAAGGTTTCTTGTGACTTTGGTCCAGAGGATTAGGAGGCAAGGGAGAGACTTTGAGTTGGGAAGGGCTGTAAAAGGGTGCCGGGCTTGGACTGGAGCTGGTGAGCCGGTTCCACCTCAGTTGTTTTTCAATAGGTGGACTGGGGCAGGACAAGTACAAGGAAAGGTCAGAGGTTGTCTGCTTCCTCATCCATCTTCCCCTGTGATCTTAGGATCAGAGTTGGGATTGATTAAGATCTTAAATGTTTGACAAAAGCTTGGTGGGCAGAAATAGTTTAGACCAGTTGATCTAAACTAAGTCCTGGCTTTGCACTTGCTGGGAGACCCAGGGAAGATGTTGAAGCTCCCTATCCTCTCCTGGGACTTGCTCCTTCTACACAGTGATGGGATGGACCAGCTGGTGCTTGGGTTGCCCTTAAGGCTGCTTCACGTTCTCCTACCCTTCTGATTTTTAGATAATACATTCTCCTTGAGCTGCTTTTGCTTAATTTCTGATGCATGTGTGGGAAGCGTAATGGGAAGCTGCTTCACATCTGAAGTGGTTCCTGTAGTGGGAGTTAATGACTCTCTGACCTTGAACAGGATTTTTTAAAAGCTGTTCGGTGGTATGGAGGTGTTTGAATATGGTGACAAAAACCTGTCCTTCCTCTGACTGCTGTTTTTATTTCCAGCTGACTTTATTGATGGTAACTGTCTTACTGAACATCCATGTGTGTGAATATATATTTTTATATATATATGCAAAAACCAAGGGCAGGAAGGGAAAGGAGCCAAGTATTTAATTCAAATTTATTTAGGAAGCTTTGTGGATGTCACAGGAGCAGTTCCACTAAATTGGTCCCAATCAGTAGAAATATTAGGTGAGTGCCTAATATTCTTTGCTTACAGCTAAATTTGTAGCTTTGAACTTGATGCTAAAAAAAACCCCTTCAACTTGCCATTGCTTGTGTGGTTTTTTTTTTTTTTTTACCCCCAAACTTCCTGTGTTAATGCTTCCCTATTTAAGAGTTTAAATGTGGAATACTGTTGATGGGACATGACTATCCCAACTAGTAGCACATCTCAAGGCTAAGGTAATTAGTGCTTTAGGGCAAAGTTGAGACAAAGTAATTTTAAGCTTTGCTTGTATGCATCATTGTTATGTAAATTGTTTTGTACACATGAATATAATGTGGTTTGGCCTTAGTTATGATTTCCTTATGATAAAATGTATCCTCTTAAGGAGGGGGAAAAACAAGCTGGAAGGGAGAAAAGACAGATTAAAGAAGCAATAGACTGTAGCCATCTGTGATGATTTTGATGCTGTGAAATTACAAATCTCAATTTTAGACCTGCCATTTAGTATAAATATGTGAGACAGTTGAGATTTTCACTGTGATATTGTAAAGGTTATGAGAGCCAACAGCTTTGTCTCCATCTCCACTTGCTTTTTTGAGTTGTGAATTGGCCAATTGGCAGAAAATCCAGTGTCTTGTAAAATATGGCTCAGTCCTAGTTTCCTATCACTGCCGTTTTTAGAATTTTCCGTCGAACTTTGATAAGAGCATCCCTAAGAAGTAATAATTTGAATGATAAGATTCTTTTTATCTTGGAGGCTTTGAAGAGTGGCTGTGATCATGGGGAGCAGCCGCTCGGTTTACATCAGAAGGGTACAGTCTAATTAGATGTTTTTTCTGTGATAAGGATTTTGGATGGTGGGTTTTGCAGGGGCGGGAAGTGAAGTAATTTGTGTGTGCTTTCCCATTTTAGCCCTAGACAATTTTTTTGTCAGAGTAACGCTGATGAACAGTCTTGCTGCACAAAAAGGTAATCAGAAGGGTGACTAAGACTGTGCAGATTTGAGTTTTCAGAAGGATTTTTTTTTCGGGTTGATTATTTTTGGCAGGGGGAAAAAAATGCACAGATTCAACATGTTATGTTTTAAAAGGAGCTGAGAAGACGGAAGCTCCTAGGAGGGGCATGGGAGCGGTACTGAAACACAGTCTGTCTGAACCAAATTTAGTTGGTTCCTTTCCCTGCTGGAGTGATTTGGTTATGTTATGATGTTCTTACATAGCTCAGTACATCTTCCAAGAGTTGCTCCATCTGATTTTTTGTATCACTTGGTGGACTTCAAAATTTGCATTTAAAGGTTGCTGTGGACTCTGTATCACTTTCCTGGTCTCCTCAGAAGCCAAGCTACAGTTGTCAAGAAATTGTCCCTTTATGTATTCCTTGGAGAAAGGCTGGGATTGCTTCCTTCTGAGTTCCTGACAACATTTCTGCTGGTACACAGGGGAGCAATATCTGGTCCTTATTCTGCGTGTTACTAGTAACAAGCATGGTCGTCAGAATGAAAGCCAGATGAACTGTTCTGATAGGTCTGGGTAGTCTTTTGTGGGGCATATAGACTGTCCTCTGGGTTTTATGCATGTTCTTTGGTTGTTCTTTCTTTAAAACAAAACTTTCCAGACAACTCATCTTGTGTGTGGTGACTTCAGTATTTAGATCTTGGCCAGGTGTGGGTTATTATCTGTCTAATAACATGCTCTGCCAAGCTTGGTCTTTATTGTGCTTGTGAGGAGTGATTAAAGAAATGTTCAGCAGTTTGCTTTAGTCTTTTGAGACTGCCTCAAAAAGCCCCCCCAAACTGGTGAGATAAACATCTTATCTGGTTTCGTTCCATTATGCCACATCCTTTTGAGATGTCGCAGGAGGAGCAGGTGAGTTTTGTGACTCAGAGACAATTAACACTCCCATGACTAAATGGCCATTTTATGAATATTCAGAGCCTGCTTCACCTCCCTGAGAAGCAAACATGTTGGTTCTCTTCTCTTTCCTCCTGCTGAAGACTAAGGAAACCCTCCCTGTGAATGGGGATTGGCAGCTGTTGGCGAATTCCTCATTTACATCTTCTGTATACACCCTCATGCAAAGCAGCACACCCATTTCCCCATCGAACAAAGGAGATAAGAGCTTCCTTTGGAAACCCCGGCCAAAATCTCCTTCTGTTTATGCAGAGCTCAAAGATTTGGATTTTATGCAAATGGATTCTGGTTTGACTTTTTTTTTGATCTCTTTGTTTAAGAGATAGTGTAGTATTTGCACAGTGTGCTCCTTGTGTCTGGAGGTCTCTTCCTGATAGTGGCTGATTGGCACCCTTTCCCCAATCTCTGCAGCCTCCTTGCTCTCTTCAAGAGGGTGTATGGAAAAGTGCTCTGCTCTGAAACCCTGGCCTTGTCCATAAAACGATGGTTGGAGGTGCAGGGAGTACCATTTCTCATACCTCTGGTGGGGCTTCAGGCCCTTGGGTGTCACCTTTAGATGTTCACCAGTGACCACAAAGCCCTTCCATAGCTACAACCTCAAACGGGATTGACCAGCTTTGGAACGTGGCATCTCCCCATACTATATGTATGCATGGACATGTTAATGGGGAAAAAAAAAAAAATCTACATTTTGTGCCACTTTCTGTGTTGAACTGATCTGCTCAGCCCTGCTGTAGGGACCTTTGCTGGCCTGGCAGCAGAAACAGGCTTAGTCTGTCGTAGTTTGGTGCAAAGGGGAAAAGGGGCTGGTAGCACTTGGGTAAACATGCAGAAATGAGCTGCTGTCTTTATTTATTGAAAGAAAATAATCTGTGAGAAAAAGCTTTGCTTTAAGCCTCATGATTGCACAAGAACCCGTATTTCATTTTATTCTTGGTTTTAGTGGCTGGCTTTTCTTTTTAACTTTTCTTTATTTCAACTTTACTTAAAATTGCCTTTGGCTTGAAGTAAAGCTGAGGCTCATTAAATGCTCCCAAAACACTGGCTTGTTCCGAATGGATTTGTTGAAAGGTTTATTGATATAAGTTAGAACACATGCTGCATAAGTGTACTGTATTTCTTGAAAGCACTGGTTTTCATTTTGAGTCTTTATAAACCAGTGGTATGAAATTGGGACCCTGATCCTGTTGGGGCTATGTCCTAGAAGAAACCAGAAGGCAAAACAAGGTTTTGGGGGGTTTTCGTTTTTGTTGGATGTCCAATTAGTCTTTAACTTGAAGGTAATTTCACAGGGGTAGTAAACTGCGCAGTGTGAAACCTGGTGCTGTAATTAAATGGAGGAAAGGCTCTTTAAAACAACAAAGGAACGTGCAAAAACTTTGCTTTTTGTCCTAATAGTCACCCAAAAGGAGAGGTCATGCTGTTTAAAGTACAGTATGTATGGGCTATTAAGGGTTGGGGGGCTGGGGAGGAACCAAGTTATATTGTATAGTTGGTATTTGCTTTGGCTCATTTAGTCGTGGGTGCTTAGAGAAAACCCAGTTTGCAGGTCTAGGTTGTTTTTTTTCTTAGATGGGTGAGTTTAAATCTGACTGAAGGAATTAGTACAATTGAATTCATCTTTACAAACCCACTGGAAGAGGTGGGCTCGGAAACAGGGCTTGTTTTTACCAGGCATGGCACAGGCTGTGTTTTTTGGCTGACTGGACCATGATGGGACTCTGGGAAGGAGGAGGATGAAGGATGCTCTGGCGCGGCAGCAGATGGGGGGGGTGGAGGTGACTTCCCCAGGGTGCCTGTGGCTGGGACGAGACCAGAGGGAAGCCTCAGCATCATGTCCTAGCTGCAAGATGGCTTTTCCTTCTCCACACTTGTCAGAAGGGCATTGGTCACCTTTCTCTAACGAGTTCTCATCTTGTCTGCTGGAACTCCTTAAAACATTGTTTGAACTAAGGCAATCGATAACTATTGCTCCTGTTCATATACATGAATGCTTTGTGAAGCCGCAGTGCGAAGCTGCAGTACAGTGTCTTAATTACCCAGATAATCCTGTTTGCTTGTATTTTTAAACTATGGAGCGCTGGGTAATTATTCAATTCTTAATAGAAGGCAAATGGCAATGTAAACAATAATTAGGATGTTAGACTAATGTGCTTCAAAGCAAATTGGATTTTTTTCATACCGTTCAGCATGAAGTCCCATAAAGCTAACAATTTAGTGGCAAGGAAACAAGTTCCATTTTGTTCATATTTTCTGGTGTTATCTCTTCATGCTTTGTTTCTGGGAATAAGTTTGCTCTGCCTCTGCTCCAGAGCCAACATCAGGTTGACAGTGGGCTCTCCTGTAGCTTCTGATGGGCCTTTTGTCCCCTCCGGCCAGGGGTTAGAGGTCGGTGGCATCCCAAATTCCATCAAGTGAGCTTGGAGGGCATGGCTGGGGCTGCAGGTGCAGCTGGGGATCAACCTGATGGGTCATGGCTGCTTTGGGCTGGGGCCTGGAGGAGCAGCCTGAGCTCAGCATCTAAGGCTCTTCCTTCCTCTGGGTTCAGCTCTTGCTTGCCGACCAAGGTTGATTTCAGTCTTGGAGATAGTGACATACCTGAGGGGAAATTCAAGTTTTCAGCTCTTTAATCTTTGAAAACAAGGTAGCATGCCGTGGGTCAGAGCTGCAGCTTGTTCTCTCCCTTAGCTTGGACAGCTGGTTTCACAGCTCGTCTCCAGTTTTACTGGAAGCATGAGATGAGCTGCAAGCATGGATGCAAAACACTCAGTTGATTTCTGTTCTGCCTGCAAATCTCGTGTATGTAACATGTTTCAGGAGTTCCCCAGACTATTACCCAGAAAGACCAAAATGTTCTCCAGTGTTGATGCTGAATTACAGAAAGTTAATTCTATCTGCATTTTACTCTTCTCAGAGGAGGTGGTGGTGGGAAATCAGTGGAGCACCTGAGGAGGTTATGGCTGAATTTTTTTGACACTAATACAGGCTATCTTTATATTAAAGTGTGCACTTAAAGGGTGTGGGTTTTCTTATTTTAAATCCCAGAGGCTTTTTGCCAGGCCACATTTTAATAGCGTTAATTAACAAGTCTGTCTTTCTGTACATCAAACATCTCTGTCTGCGGAGCTGAAGGATACCATCCAGCGCTTCTGTGAACTTGGGGCTTGAATTCATTTGTTTTCAGTGTTGCAGCTGAAAAAGACATCGCTGCTTTGAAAACAGTTTCCTTTTGAAGTGTCCAGCCTTGCAATGGCTGAAGCAGCAAATTAACATGTTAAAAGGGCTGGATCAATAGTTGCCCCTGGCCTGTTCTCTGCTGGGGCTGGCCTCTGGGCAACCCTTGCCTGGGATCTGGCTGGCTGCATCCTTGCGTTTCAGGGGAGTTGTGAGTGTGGGTCACAATGAGCTGGGACAGCTTGATGCAGAGCCCAGGCTCCTTCAAGCATGGCCATTTGACCATGGATTTGGAGCATTTGGTAGCTTTGGGAAGATTGGGCAGCTCAGGTAATTGCAGAGGATGAGAAGGGAAGTGTAGGGAGAAATAGGAGACCAATCCTAGGGTGTGAGTTGCCTGAACTCCTCTCAGATGCTAGAGTACTTGGTTTTGCTGTGCTTAGCTGGTGTGCGTAAAAGACTTCTCTGGGCTTTTTCAAGAGACAAGTAAACACAGATTTAAAAGAAGTGCGTGGGCAGTCCCTACTGCTTCACAGAGATGCTTGGGGGCAGTGGCTGCTGGATAAGTATAGCAGGAGATGCTTAGATACAACTGTGTTTGCCGACAAACTGAAGAAGGTGGTTCTGGTTTCCCTGGTGCATGGTTGGCAGCCCCAGCCCATGTGCCTGCAGACCTGCCCCAGCACCCTTCCAGGAGCTCTGGCTGGGATGCTCTCCCCTGCCCTTTGCTTTTCTGGCTGCCAAACTTCTCCTGCACTCTGACAAAGATCTCCTGGGGGCGTTTGAGCAGTGTTCAATGTCTGTGAGACAGCCCCTCCACCCCTCTTTGGGGTGGGGTGAGCATTGAAGGTTCCTCCTGTGTCCATCAGCATTAAGCAATGAACCAGTGACTGCAGTAGTCAAAACTGCACCAGAGCCATTCTGAAAGACTATTTCTTGAGAGGCTTCCTGTGGTCTCCTGCAGAAGAGATCCTAGAAGATGGCTGAGTTCTGTTGCTGTTTCTTTTTAGTGGCTTTGGTGTTTGCATCTTGTAGGTCCACCCCCCCCCCAAATCTCTGAAGTCCTGTAACACAGTTATTAGGTTGACACATTTTGTCCACTCATAATTGGTTCTTGGATTTCCTCATTTATTTTTGTGCTGGTCAGAAGTGTCCAGGGTAGAGCTAATAAGATAGCTGAAATCAGAACCAGGTCCCTGTGCACCTTCCACCTGCTCATTAATCAAGGACTCTGTAGTTAATGAGAGTACTTTCCAGGTAATATTTAATCTCAGAGTGGCAATAGTTACACTTAATGTGAAAGAACTTTTTTTGCAGGTTGTTTGCTGAGGTCAGTTCCATGGTGTGTTAGAAACGGTCCTCCTGCACTAATCCCAGACACAGTTCTATCAGGCTGACCCAAATTTGGACTACATCTGAAAAATCAATACTGAATCCAGTACTTTAGGCTGGATATGACCCTTCAGTGGGCGCTGGGCACACGTGCATACTTACAGACATGGCTGATAATGTACATTATAATAGTAATGCTTTGAGGTTCAAAGGCCTGCCCATCTGGGGAAGAAAGTTGGAAGGAATCAAGTGAAGAGGTAAAGTCAGTGTGATTTTAAAGTGCATTGCTAATCACCCATGGGACTGTTTCCATCCTTCTTGGCTAAATCTACCCATGTGCAGATCCTTCATCCATTCAGTTGATTCACCTTAAAGTTCTCAGTGGCTCTTTGAAGACTTGCACTTGGTACCCAGTTTTAATGTACCTGGAATTAATGTGCTTGGTAACCTTGAACTCAACACACCCAATAGCTTGGGAAAGTGAGCTCAAAGGGTTGTGGGCACTGTGAAAGCACCTGGTTATAGCTGTAGGATGGACGGATAGAGCACTTTAATTTGTGAGAGAGAACAAAATCCACCCACCCTCACTTGCAGTAGAGTATAGAGTGGGAGGAAAAGGGAAAGGAGCGTGGTCCTCGCTTTGCAAGGAGGACAGCAAAAGGGGCTTCAGAAAGGGGCAGGAGACCTTGGCCACTGTGGAAAGGCAGCACTGGCTCTGATGGAGCCTGGAGGAGATGTACCATGGGTCTGATTCAGTGCTGCAGAGAACTGCCCTCGAATGGTGCAGTCCTAAGTGTGGTGTGTGGCCTTATTATCACATCCTCTTCCTGTTAGGCTGCACTGAACAGAGCTGGTCCTTTTGGGTCAAGATGACCTGTAAACAGGGTATGAAAGTTTGAGGAAGGAGGTCTCCTCTGTCTCTCCTGTTTGGTTGGATGTTGGTTTGTACTGTGCAATCAGAGGACCCCCATAGCTCTAACTTGCGCTGGGTTTTCAGCCGCTGCCAGCTTACTGTGGAGATGCTGAGGGCAGGAGCTCTGCCCACCATATTGCTCTGCTTCTTTACAGGTCACTATTAATTCCTTTCTTGTGGTTGTGCCTTTAGCCTTCTGTGGCGATTATGGTAATTTGCCCTCTCCATACACCTGTATTAAAGCCAGAGTTAAAAACATAGTGTGGCAGAGCAAAGAGGAGACGTTTTTCCATGGGATTGTTGAGCGCTTTGAGAATGCCAAGTGGCTCAGTTGACTCTTGTGCAAACACTGCCTTTTATTTGGCTTTGTAGTTTGCTCTTTGAAATACAAACATATTTGTGTCAATCAGTGAGTCTCCCTTCCGGAGTTCTGCTTGACCCGGTGCAGAGAAATGTGACTGTGCAATTATTAAAGGCGAGGCTTTCGTTTTAACGAATGCTGAGTAATTGCAATTCGCTTGGCTGTGAGCCTCGGTCATGAGTGATGGCAAAGTGCCCTTCAGCCCGGCTCAAGAACAAGGAAGATACTTGTTTGGAAGGCATAACTTTCCAGCAACTTGTACTGTGTCAGAGGTGTCGTCACAGGGACTTGGGGGTAGGACAAAGAAGAAAGTTGTGTGTCTCAGCTTAGTGTAAGAACGTTATTTGGGCTTTAAATGCAATCAGGTCAAATATTATCCCTACGTCATTCAGAGTTAGGAGGGGTTGCTGAAGTCTCACAGAGGCTGGAATTTGCCCATTATAAAACGATCTGAAGAGAGTATGAAAATGTGATATTCTGGCAACTTATGTAGCGCTTTTTATGATGAACAAGATGAAAGTTCTTCCTCTCCTTTGCCATAGCGTTGGAAAAAGGCTCTTAGTTTCCTAGGAGTTATTCTGACAGCCTGGAGCCTTGGACCTGGTTGGTGCCACTGCCCAGATGCATTCTGTGCAGCGGAGTTGCCAGTCATGGTGGTGAGGCTATGGAGGAGTTGTGCTGAAGGAACAGCATCAGACACCACCACTGTCTTTGGAGAATAACCCCTGTCCTCCTCTAGATACATTTTGTTGTTGGTTCTTTTAGTAAATAGGCTTCTGGTTATTCAGGAGGTGATATAAAAGGAATTTTATTAAGCATTACTGGTGCTCTGTAGAGGTACTGTCAAGGTGGTCCGGTGCTGATTTGACCTGCTTCTTCTCTCTATAATGCTTAGATCTTCATTAAGTCTGTGAGTTCTCAAAATAAATTTATTGCCCTGAGCTCAGCATCATGAATCTTGAGAGCAGACCTTCGATAACAAATCAGTACATGTGATAAGGGGAAATAAATTTCCTTTAAAACAGCAATTTTCAGTTTGTTCCTCAGAGGTTTTTCAGAAAATAGGGGATTCTGTTTTTACCTGCTCACATTCACTAGTGTATTTTGGCCTTGTTCCAGAAGGAAATCCTTGAAATACTAGTCCAGGCTTTGACTGATGGATTCATAGCCCTCATACAGGGTTTAGAGACGAAGGTGTCCCCTCCACCTATATTAGCACTTACTCTCCAGCTCACTTTAAGAGGTTCAAAGTTTGGACTTGCTTGGAGTTGAAGATACCTTGAAATGTCTCTCCTTTTTCTTCTTTAACCAGAGGTGTGTAGAAGTTGGCTGTACAGATTGAGCTGGTAACAGGGCAGAAAATAATGAGCTTAACTTGCAAAAAAAGGTTAGACTAGACCTGAGGGGAAAAACCTCATAATCACAGAGATCTGTAGTGCCAGTTCAGGTTGCCTGGGGGTGTGGGGTGATCTCTGCATTGGAGGATTTTTAGAATAAGCTAGTTAGACATCTAGTAGCATGGTTTAAGTACAGGTTATCCTCCTGTGGGACAGGGGGATAGACCAACTGGAGTTGTCTTCAGCCTCCTCTCTTGTGGTAAATGCTCTTGCTCAGTTGCTATGGGATCACTATCATTCTACAGCTGAAAGGTAGCTCTTGAGGTCTGACCTAGAAAGAGAGACTCGATCATGCTGTCTCCTGACCTCTTTCTCCCCAGGAAGTCCCTTAGCTGCTAGAGCTTTTTTCCTGAATTTCAGTTTTTCAGTTGATGAACCAGCTAGTTTCAGCTAAGCAGAATTCTCTTTAGGGGTTCCAGATACCCCTCTGTCAATTTGTTCCAGTCTGTGCAGAGCCAGACTGACACTGGGGCCTATCAGAAAGATGGGGCAACCTTTATAGCAAGACCAATTGCAACAGGACAAGGGGTGACAGTCTAAACTAAAAGAGGGAGATTTAGACTATGTGGGCAGAAGAGAATTTTTGACACTGAGAGTGGTGAGAGCCTGGCCAAGGCTGCCCAGAGAGGTGGTCGCTGCCCTATCCCTGGAACCATTGCAGGTGAGGTTGGCTGGGGCTTTGAGCAACCTGCTCTAGTTGCAGATGTCCCTGCTCCCTGCAGGGGGATTGGACTACATGAGCTTTGAAGATGCCTTCCAAACCACATCACTCTACGATTCTGTGAACAGGCCCTGTCTTTTTCCAAAGGATTGTGACTCTGAGTATGAGCTTCACAGCTACATTTTTTAGCATCCCTTCTTATCTGAGCCCATGGTAATGACACGTGTGGCAGGGGAGTGGTGGAGCAGCTGTGAGGAGCTCTGCCTGTCCCTAGCTCCCCAAGAAAGATGAGCAGAAATGCTGCTTCTGCCTGGGTCCTTCCTCCACCCCCGCTGGCAGTTGTTCTGCTTTCATTGCCTTGAATCAACGCACTGTCTCTGACCCTTCAGAAGCCCAGCCTAGATGTGTGCATCTGGGCTGAGTTTTGGCTGAATTTCACGTTCCCTCCCACGCACCTCACATCTTTGGCAAATTTTCTCTCTGCTTGTTGAAAGATGGCCTCCCTCACACAGAGGGAAACCTGCTCCTTGCTTCCAGGCTGGTTTTAATGCGCAGCACATGTGCTCACAAGTGGAATAAGCAGGTACCTACTGAGGAGATGCTGGCTGCTCAGGCGCAGCCCTATATCTGTTGGGATGCGGAGAAGGGATATTAAAATTGTTTACGAGGTCAAAGCTATAGCGAGCCTTCTACCACCTCTGAGTTATGATATCATTACCTGAGCTGCGGGAGCCAAGAAATAAAACCTTTTACTGTGAAATATGAGGAATGCTTCTGACTTTGAAGTATGGAGAGAAGGAAAAATGTACACTATTCCTAGTACATTTTTGTTGTTGTTCTATTACAGCAGGTTTGCTTTTGCTTACTGGTGACACACATAGAATAGTTACGGTGTTTGTTAATAATGTTTGTGCTAGAGAAATGGTCCTTTTGCCAGTTCATTTCTCTTTGGGTCACTGCAGGAAAACTGTTCCTTTCCAAAAGGAATAAATTATTCAAGCTTATTTAAATAAACTTGCTATTCTTGCTCTACCTGGTACCTGCAGCATTACGAGTCCAGTCCCTGGATTTCTTTTTCTACATTATGCTTCTTGCCCTTCATGTGACCAGGTTTTTTTTTTTCTTGTGCTAAACCACTGATGGAATAGAACAGAGATTGCTGAAGCACTATTGATTAAGCTGATTGTTCTCAGATGAGAGCAGCAGCTCCAACAGTTTACTGCTGTTACGAGACCCATTAGCTGTTTTTCAGAGATGGAAAGCAGTTGATATCTGTGCTCTACAGGCAGTGATCTGTCCCAACATATTTTGTTGGCAGGTTTCATACTGTCCTTTATAGGTACTTGTCTCATAAGTCACTTTTGTGGAATTAAATAATGCTGTTACAAAGTTAAGTATCTGCGGAGTGAGAAAGAATTTGAAAACCATCAACAGGAGAGAAGCACATGTAGGTGTAAAAGCTGGCATGAAGGTGGGGTGTGGAGCAGAAGGTGCTGCAGAGACTGTCCAGGAGCAGCCGAGACAACTGCCCTGGTGAAAAGCTGTAAATCAGCATTTAGCCAAATTCACTTTCGGTTTTTTCAGAAAGTGGATTTTGTGGTCTTGCTGGTCTCCTGTTATGTCAATAACTTGCGTCCAAACTTCCTCGAGTCAGAACATCTGTTGCGGCCAATGGAAAGACTCCCCTTGTCTTTAATGTGTGTTGGATCAGGCCCAAAATGCAAATATTTTTTTCTCTCATCCTTTGAAGTCTTAACGTTTCATGGGCTCCCGTATGTTATTGGTAATTTGCACCAGAGGTATTTTGCATGCAAATGAAATTTTGGCAGTAACGACAACGGCTTTTGTGAATATGCATGGAAGGGAGTGCACACAAATATCAGCAGAGCGTGTTTTACTTTTCACTACACCAAACCAGAACTTTCTGTGCAATAGTGGGTTGTTTGCAGTAGCTACAGCTGCATGCAAACGTATTGACACCTACACGTAAAGGGCTGGATGAAGCTGCCAAAGTATGTTTTGATCCCTCTCTGTAGAGCCAACTGAGTTTTCTGGAGCTTGTGCGTGTTAATGCATGCTTTCTGTATGAAGCTGGCATTTGTCATGAACTTGTTACAGTGCTCTAGATGTCATAAATTTAAATACTGTAATTGAACCTGAATTCACTATGGATTTATTTACCAGATCAAAGAGTCCCTTCGACCTACAACACTCATTTTGTTTGCTGGTGTGAACTCCTGAGCTTAGTGAAGTGCCAGAGAGGGATTATTCCTTTGAATTACGTGAGTGCTAGCAAATCACAGGGTTTTATTTTTTAATAAACTGGAACTGTTGTTTTTAACTGAGAGATCCTGCTGGTTTCAGCATTAACATTTTAAAGTTTCTTAACTCACAAAGACTATTGTAGTGCTCTCCCAGGGGGCTGGATGTGTTACCCTGCAATACCAGAGCAATAAAATACGGCAATAAAATATAAGTTCACAGTGACCCCCTTTACCTGATGTTAGGACCTTCTTCTAGCATGTGAGGGGGGTGAAGGGCTTTGCCCTTAGTACCCTCTCCAGTCAACCCTGTCTGAAAAACACCAACTGCTTATGGGGACAGTGGATTGACATCTTGAGTTGTTGCCTGCCCTGACCGCTGGGATGCTCTTCTTGCTTCTCTGTTTAGTTTCATCCCCTTCTGACCCAGCCACTTTTGCCTGAGCTCTCATTTGCAGGGCAATCCCACTCACTCCCAGCAGGTTCAGCTGAAGTTGCATCCCCTGGGGACTTGTGCTGAGGTCCTTCAGCCCTTCCATGCTCCCCAGAGCAGCTGGTCCTACCAGTCCTGCTGCACGGTGGCCAGGTCGGTTCTACTTCAAGGGCATGGCCATCCGGTGACTGGGAGGAGAAAGGGAAAAATAATTTGGGTTTCTAATTGCCCTAAGATATGACTGGAAACACCTTTCCACAGAAAAACGTCTGCTAAACAGGGTATTGCAGGAAGGGCTTGTTGGTGCCGTTGCCTGCTCAGAGATCACCGTGTATGACTGGAAATGTAAAGAATTAGTCAGTCTTCTAATACCTCAGGCTGTTATTTAAAGCACTTGCTGGGAATGTCATTGCAACAGGGAGGGAGAGGCAGGAAATAAGGGCTGGGGTCACCAGTGACGAGCAGTGAGGAGAGATGTGTCATTGGAATGGAGATGCTGGTGCCCACAGCCCTCTCCTGAGCTGTGGGCCAGGGCTGGGCAAGCGGGGAGCTTGTGGCCCAGTGAGGTGCTGGCTTTGACTGGGTGGGAGCTTCTGCCTGAATTTCTGTGCATCTACTTGTGTGTGTAGGAAAGAAGATTCTGGGACAAAATAAGCTGGGCAAACTGAGGTACTTAAACTTGCAAGGATAGCAAAGGTGTTTGGTGGCACTGGTCCTGGCCTGGAAAATACTAAAGCGATGGAGCAGGCTTTGCTAAACCATGGGTTGGGAAGTGCTGTAAGAATCCGCCTCTTTCCAGGAGGCTGTCCTTGTCCTGACGTGCCCTGAGCTTTGCTGAGTCAACATCTGCAGTCCCAAGTGAGGAAGGAGGATCTCGGTGGGTTTTATGGTCCTGAGAAGCCAGTACCAATGAGCATACATCAGAAGAAGCCTGAGGCTGCCTGGTGTAATCCTGGAGCTATGGGCTCCTTGAGCAACCTCTGACTTCAGAGGGGTTCCATTCTGCTTTCTTCAGTCACCTGGGCTGCGGGGTGGTGTTGGAGCCAGGCTTTGGCTCCTCAGCTTCCTCCAGGCATTGTTCCAGGCAAGGCCCCAGGGAGGACTCTGGGCGGGTGGGAGGAAAGGGTGCAAATCCTTGGCTACTTTGAACCCCTCTGTTTAAACCCAAGCTGTGGAGGTTTCTGATTCATGGGCTGTTCTGTTTGCTTAAACATCCTGCTTGCATTTTCTGCAGGCAGGTGGTGTCCCAAATGACTATGTAGCAGGACTCTTTAATATCATGAGTTCGAGGGCTAACTTTGATATGAGCTGCATAAGCAATGAATAATAGCTACTTCATTCCTGGCAGGGGCTTGGTGGCGGATGTTGCCAGGGAGGATCTAGTTAATTTTTGAACTCTCTTCCTCCCTCCAAACCTAAAAGCTGATCCCAAACTATTGATGGCGCCTGCATGTAAGCTAGGCTGTTAAACCTCAACCCCTCAGATTTTGTGGTCTGGGAGCACTGCTTGAGCCATTCTGTGATACCCAAGCATGCTTGAAATTCAGCTTGCAAACTTCATGTCCCTAATTCTCTGCCACCCCTCTGGAGGGTGACCAGTCGGTGCAGTGGGAGCTGGGCTCTGGCCAAATTAGTATTCCAAAATAAGTGTGAGGTATTGCCCAATTAATATAGTCTGCATTACCTAAGACCATGAACAGCCTCTTTTGTGAGGGCTAAAGTTGTCTTTGTAAAGAAGTGATACAAAGATGTCTTTAAATATGCATGGAATGCATATTGATCACTTCAAACATTGAAAAAAAAAAAAAAAAAAAAAGCCTTGCTTGTTATCTGGGAGACCGAGGACAGTTATTTGATTGTCCTGAGTCTTACAACATCTTTGAAACTTTTCCGCTGCGTACAAGTCTAGAATGAGAATGATCTTTCGAGTCTAAATCCCATACAAGTTGTGAGCAGTATTACCATTGGAGATGGAGAAGGGGGGATGGCAGGAGGAGGAGGGCTGTCCTCCCAGTAATGAGACAGGATTAAAATGTAGAAATGGGGAGTTTACTCTCTGTTCTTTCACTTCTGCGGTGTGGAGGGAGTTGGTTGGCTGTTTTTTAAGCCCACTGGTGAATATTTAGACCATCATTCCAGGCTTTTTTTCACTGCCAGGAAGGATGTGCTTTGACTCTAAGATGAGAGTGGCAGCACCTACTTCATTTTCTTTAGAAAGTGAGGTTTTTGGTAAAACAAACCTGCCCCCCGGCGCAGGTTATGCGGTGAACTGCTGGAAGCTGGTCTCAGGCTCATCAGTGACTCCTCAGATAACCACATGGAGACTTACCGTGGTGCACAGACCTGGTTTCTTGATCTGCTTCTCCTGCCTTACAACTTTTATCTTGGTGGAACTCTCCTAATGACAAGCATTTCCCTTTGCTACTGACACTTCTGTTGATGTCAATGTGAGGAGACTCAGACCGTGTGTTACTAGGCTGGTTTTATGAAAGCACTGATCAGGCTGATGAGTCATTACATCTACTTTACACTTTGGATTTTAATTGCTTTATGGAGCTTGTTAATTTTTGTTTAGTTCTCTGGGAGCTGTTGAGCGATAGTTGTCTCTATCAGGAACTGCCACCAGCTCTTTCATCACCGCTTCTAGGTAGTAGCATGGTTCTTGGAAATGTGCAGGCAGGATTTTGTCCTTGGAGCTTAAAAAATGCCATTGTGTTTGCCATTGTTTAGCTTGTTTTTTGCTCTCTGTTACTAGGAACAGATAAAAGGCTCAGAACAATGTGAGCAACAGTCAGAACTTGGTGAAGATCAACTAATGTGGGAGATAAAACTACCCAGGTGACGTATTTATAAGTGCAAGCAGTAATAAAGCCATATGAGAAGTCATTATCTCCACATCTTTAAATCATTTGCTAAGAAGCATATTACAGTTTATTTAACATATCCTCAGTGTAAAATCTGCTGGGAGCACAAGGCTAGAACGTGGAGTGAGAGTCCTTCTGCCCAGGCTTTTCCAGAGGCAGCTGTTGACCTTGCCCTACACAGGGAATTTGAGTCTTTCATTTCTGGAGTACTTGGTATCACCCCTCCACCTGAGCTTTCTAAAAATGCAGTGGCAAATCAAATTGCATTAGTGGGCAATGCTGTGGCCTAGAAAGCAGCTTTTACTGCTGACGGAAGGGGCTGCTGAAGCCAGGGCTGGTGAGGTATACTATTTTTTGACTCTGAAAAGTAGCATTTTCTGAGGGTTTGCAGTAATGCGATTTTGTGCTGTTCTCTGTTAGTCATATCCAGCTGCTGGGGATGGTGATGGGTGTTGTTCATGTTAAACATTTAACTGATTAAAGGATATGTCTGCTTTCTTTCCCCAAATTTTCAAGGATTGTTATCAGTTCTCTATCTTTTCTAAAAAGTCAAACGCACCTCAGAGGACCTGCTCAATCCATTGTAGAAGCCCGTGACTGCAAATGAGTGGTTGTGTGAAAAGCATTCGGGCTTCTCACCAGCTAAAGAGGTGCTTGCAGAAACCATTGGCTTGTGCTGTCTTTCTTGAGCCTTGCTGTGACCATTTAATGAGGTCTGATTCAGACTAATTCCCACAATCCAGAGGTTTTATTCCCTGCTGAGGCTGGAATATTTGGATGTCTGTTCAGACATAGTTCGCTTTTTAATTAGCACATCTCTTTTTTTTTTTTTCCTTTTTTTTTATTGAAGGCCACAACCTCTGTCCCAATGCAGGCAGGTGAAATTTCACAAGCACTTTATCATGGCTCATACCTCAAGCATCCGGACACACCTTTCTAATTGTCATTTATATCCGCCTGTCATTGCCTCTGGCATTTGCTGAGTTCACATTTCCATGTGATTTACTGCAAAACATTCTGTTGAACAAGTGGCTAACATACACTGACAGGGAAGTCCCCCCCACAGAAGCTGAAATAATGATTCCCTTCATCTTTGCTTTCTCGACGTAGATGCTAAAGCAATCAATCTGTTGGGATCAGTGCTTTAGACTTTGCACACACATCTGAAGAATTCTTGAAACTGGAAAACTCTGACCTTGAATCCATGAGTGCTCTGAATTGCAAATGCTTTCTGTCCTGGGCTCTGTGTGTAAAAAGGTGGACGAGCTCTTGGCAGTTGCAGAATTTTGAGTGCAGTTGGCTTATGAGTCAGCAGCAGCTCTGCAAGTGCTCAGGTAATTATCAGAGTACTTGATACTGAGGCTGCTCCTTAACCGCAGTTTTGGGAAACTTTTAAATGTACCAATGCAGCTGCTTTGTCTTCTGGACTCGGATTTTGTCTGAGGGTCCTGTGCACAGTGAAGAAGCCCAGCGGGACCTCATGCCTGTGGTCGCTCAGGGTCTTGGTGAGCTCGTGTTGGATGGGTTCAGTCTAACTGTTGATGTGTTGGAGCAACATTCCTATTTTCCTTGTTGCTTTAAGGCAATCTGGGTAGGGGCCATCTAATTTAGACCTAGAATTTATAGAATCATTTTGGTTGGAAGAGACCTTTAAGATCATCATGTCCAACCTAATTTGCTCTCCTTTGGTTAAATATTCAAATCCTGTATCCCTCTGAAGCCCTAAAATTACTGCAGAGTTCTGTTTGGGCATTTCAGAATAAAGTCACTTAACATTTGCAATGTCAAAACCCCCTTCATGTTGACAAAGGTGATTCATATGGGTCTTCCAAAAGATTAATTAAGTCCCGTGAGGAGCTGGGCACGACCTAAAATAATAGCTCTAAGTAGCACATTCACAAACTGTAAGCAAATGCATAAAGGTAAAATATAGCAAAATAACCATGTCCTTTCTTCACCTGGCTGGTTGCTGGTCTCATGCATTCGAGGCTCTGCCTGTCACATGGCAAATGTACTGACCCATTAGTGGCTGCACCTTCTCAAAGGAAAAATACGTGTAGAAAATAAACTGGATGCATCAGATGTGTTGTAAGTAATTCATTGCAGGTGGCACTTTTCCTCCTGCTCTGCTCAACTGCCTTGGGTTTTGATCATGTACAACTTTCGTACTCTGGTTCTGTTAGAAAATCCTGGGTTGGTTTGTTTGAGTGTGTGTTTCTTAATGAATAATGCAGGCAAGGAAAAGTGGTAAGTAGTTGCAAATAAGGAGCATGGAATGAACATGCTGATCTCAGTTTATGAAAGAACAGGTTCTCCCGTGGTTTTTTGGTAGGCTAATAAAGATTTTGGTAATCAAAACTTCAAGCCGGTCCTTGAAGGACTTCTGGCTGGGGCAGCCTACAGAGAACTTTGTTCTGGTGGTCAAAGTGCGCTTCTGCAAAGTGAGCATAGAGGAGAAGTCTCTGATGGCCATAGATGGCTGCTGGGGATGCTCTTGAAGATCATCCATCTGTAGTCATATGGTGCCAAGGAAACTTGACTGTGATGTTTTGCAGGGTGGTTTTCTCTGATTTGGAATGAATCTGCTGGTAGTTGACAAAGGCAGAGGGACAAATGGGGGTGTTTCTGCCTTAGGTCTGTTGGACTGAAGTTTGGAAATGGAGGTTACTCTGTGTAAGTTTGAAATCTCTTGATAAGAGAAAGATACGTGCTGAGACTAGAAGCTCTTGCACACCCATATATATTTAACTGGTATAAGATCACCTTGTTAACATTCCAAAACCTCACTCTCCCAAGTTATCTTAGATGCCATTTGAATGCTGCTGATAGCATTCTGTTAATTGTTGAGGCAATATGAAGTCTAGCTATTGTTTTGTGAGAGTAGATGAAAGTATCACTCCTGAGAACTAGGAGCTCATAAGTTACCGTGTTGGGAAGAGCAGGATGTGATCGGGGCGGACGTGAGTCACATGCCAGCTCCAGAGCGTGCGAAGCCTCCAGGAGACTCACCACCAGATTTCTTTGCTAGAGTAGATTTTTGTGGCCTGGACTGAAGTCAGTGGTGCTTTTGGCCATTGCTAAATAGCTCCGTGGTTACCACAATTAATTTATTTTGTTTATTATCTTGCATTAATTTATTTATCATCTAGATACTTGAATAAATTGCTTGATCATGTGAGCAGGAAGGGCCCCTCAGCCAAAATGGGATGTTATTCTTAGGTTTATTTGTCAATAGCTTTGTTGGAGACGGATGCTTTTCCAGATTAGAAGCAAAATTGTGTTTGTTTTGCCACTTTCTCCTAATTAGCAGCTGTGTGACATCCAGCCAGAATTGGAAAGGAAGCTTTGCTTCTGGTGCATCATCACTGCTGGGGTAGAGGTTCTATAAGATGGACAGTGTCCTGACCTCTATCGGAGCCCACGGGCTCTGTCCTGATGTGTATCCCAGCCCATAGGATGTGTCCTCCAGGTACCTGCTTTGGTGGCCAGGGACACAGGAGGCTAAGGGTGATGTAGCAAAGGCCCCCTGGGGAGGGCTTATTGGCTGTCTCTGCTGTGGGTGGGCTTGTCCTCCAGTGATCTTCATGGAGAGAGGGAAGAATCCCATTGTTTGGTCATCAGTGCTGGCTAATACTAACCTGGCCATCTGAGAAGTCTTTATTTGCTTCAGTGATTGGGTGGGCTCTGGGCTTTTTCCTCATGCTGCAGCTAGCCTTGTCATGGAGCTGTGTTACCATGCCTTGGTCTGTGTGTTCCTCACAGCACCCAGAGTGTGAGCTCCATCTCCCTCAGGAGCCATAGATGCCTCCAGCCCCATCAACTTTCAGCCACAGTGGTTTTGCTCTGGTGCAGATGGATTCATACCCTGGGTGCTTCACCTGGAGTGAGCTACCTCTTTCCTAATTTCTAGTTTTCAACAGCTGAGACCCGCCTTGGAGCTGCCTGGCCAAGGCCCAGCTAGGGTAGAAGAGACCTATCCCAACTGCTTTTGTTCATGTCTAACACCTGTTCTTTTCATTGAGAAGGTTCAGGCATCAGTTCTTTTCCCCAGGGTTTTATTTGATTTCATATACTTTTAAAATGTATCTTCTCACACAACGGGAGACTTTCTGCAAAGCTGTTGAAGAAAAGCTTGGCTTAAAGCATTCATCAAATGGCTGCCTCCATAAACAAACCTTCTTTCAGATTCTACCTGGTGATATTCCCATTGTACAACTGGGCCAGATCCTGTACTCACAGAGCAGCAGCTGCGCTGTAAATCTGTGATTATCTGGGTCTCGAGGACGGATGGGCAGAGCTGTGATGTAAAGATACCATACATCAGCTAAAAGGAATTAGTGCATGATGTGTCTAGTGAATTCAGGATGGGGGAGGATTTAAAAGCTAAGTCTAGCTTAGCTGGACTTAGTCAGAAGTCAGAACTCGCAGCAGCTGCTCATACAACTGGTATCTCTCTGGATTTTCTTTTTCTGAACCTCTTGCTCACTAGGGCTGCTAGGACAGGATCTCCAAACCAGCCTCTGTCCATCCAGTGCCTTCTCATCACTCTGCACGGAAGTCTCAATGAGAAGAAGCACTGGGTGAGAGCAAGCTTGGACCAAACATCTGCTCTCTGTGGAGCAAGGCAGTGTGGTGGAACCCGTTCTGAGGGCACCAGAGCAGGGTCAGCAGCACAGCCTGGACAACCAGCGTGTGGCTTTCCTGCTCCTCCTAGACTGGTGCGGTGCCACCGCTGGCATCTCCTTCGGGATGTCATGATAGGCAACTTAACAGGGATTCTGCTGCACTGGAGCTCCCCGTCGTGACCTAACAGACTGCGCTCCAGCACTACGAGCAATATACTTCTCCCTGGATAATTCCCTCTCTTGCTTTTATTTATTGGTGATAAAAGACTGTCACAGCTAAATGAGCATGTTCTCACTTGACTTGATAATTTACATGGCATTGCTGAAGGTGATTTATAATTTATACATGGAAAGGATTTGCTGATCTCATTAATAACTTTCCAAACATCTAGATAAACATGCTATCGCTCTGAATTGAGTGAGCTTGAAACAGCCAAGGTATTCACCTGCAAGGGCTTCTGGCACTCTGCTCCTTCCCAGACAACAGAAGCTTGACAAAAGAATGTGGGAACTGCCAAAACACATTTCTCCTCGCAGCCACCCAGCTCACCCTAAGGTGGGAGTTTTCATCTGTTCCTGCTAAATTCCTCTTCTCTATTGAAAAGCTCATTGACAGGAGCAGATTCCCAGCTCCTTGGTTTTTACATAGGGACTGCATTTCACAGCTCAAGCCCTCAGCCCGTGCAGGGGTTTCTCCACATCCCCTCAAACATCCTGCCAAAGCTTGTGATGCAAAAGAGCAAGCAAAGAATCTCCCAAGCTTCCTCTACCGAGGCTGGGAAAGGAGGGTTGGGGCAGCCCTGGATGTTCCCTGCTGAACGTGCCAGGTTGTTGCCATGAGATTTTGTTTCATCAGAAGTAATCACCTCCTCTCTCGTACCAGTGCCTTGTTATCTGGAGATCTCAGAGTGCTCTATAGACGCTTATTGCTTAATTAAACCTCGCAACAGCTTTTAGATGAATCTATTGTGAATTTTATTGCCACTTTGTAAGTGGCTACAGTGAGTCAGGGATATGGAAGTTTATGCTCTGGGTGTCTGTAGTTGCACCCTTCAAATTAGGGGGCCTGCAGGAGGATCAAACCTGGGTGATCAGACCTGGAATCAGACCTGGGTGACTCTCTGTCTCCCTTGTAGCCGTGAGATCACACCTCATTGTGAGGCATCAGGCCATGAGTGAGAGCAAATGTGGAAGGATAGCTTCCAGATGAAAGCTTGGGGTTTGGTAAGAGGGCCCAATGAGGAGGAAATCTTCAGCCTGATTTTCACATCTGGGATGGAATCAGGAGAGAAAAAGGTATCTACAGAAATCCTGGGTGGTTTGAGTCGTCTTCTTCCACTTTCAGAACGTCTCTGGTAGCAAATGCCATATATGAACAAGGGTGCACCTGCCCAATGTCGAACTGGAGCATCTCTATGACAGGGAAAGGCTGAGAGCCCTGGGGCTGTTCAGCTGCAGAAGAGAAGGCTCAGAGGAGATCTGATCAATTCTCACCAATATCTAAAGGGCTGAGGGTAAGACAATGGGGCCAGTCTCTTTTCAGTAGTGCTCAGTGACAGGACAAAGGGTAGTGGGCACAAACTGGAACCCAGGAGGTTCCTACTGAACATGAGGAAAACTGTAGTGTGAGGGTGTTGGAGCCCTGGCCTCGGCTGCCCAGAGAGGTTGTGGAGTCTCCTTCTCTGGAGAGATTCCAAACATGCCTGGATGCGATCCTCTGCTCTGGGTGACCTGCTGGAGCAGGGGGTTTGGAAGATATGATCTGCTGAGGTCCTTTCCAACCCCTATAATTGTTCTGCAGAGGTCTGATCCATGCAGAATAAAGAAACATGCAGCTTGAGCAAATTTAAGGAGGAAAGGACAAACAACTGAGCTGCTGTTTTCCTCCTGTTGAAATTAAGCTTCCTGCTAAACGTTGCATTGGTAATGAACTAAAAGTGGTGGTGCGCTCCAGACAGCAAAGGGCAAAGAAGAGAGAAGCAACTCATCAATGCATGACCCTCTCTAAAATGTCATGGGTAATCAACTGTGAAGTACTTAATGGATCATGATTTGCATGCCACTGTTTTGATTGATGTACTACTTAGCAGAGGATTGATAGTTTTTTTCGGGGATGTAGATGGGAGGCTCTCAGAAGCACCTCAGTATGTTGTCTGGAGTGCTGGGGAGATCCAAAGCAGGGTTTGCTGGCAGCCATTGTGTTCCCAGCATCTTTGTTAAACAGTCAAAAATAGTGCAGAGTTGTTATCTTGCCTAGACCCAGATCTCACCAGAACTGTCTATATTTAGGCATCTTCCAAAACCTTTGTGTCAAGCGGTTCTCCAGGGAGACCAAAATAGACCTTTTGAAAAAAAAAAAGTCATACATCCATTTAGAGAGGATGTGATGATTAAACCATATTAAGGCATCTTGCTATAGCTCCAGAGATAGGAGCTTGAACTCTGTTCCAGGCTTTTCACGGTTAACCCAAGAATTAAAAAAAGCCCAGGAAAACATGGTAGTTTTTAGTTTGCTGGCACGATGTGGCTCCAGCACAGTCGTGATACAAGTTCAAACAGTAGCAGAAAACACGACAGCTATGCTGAATTTCGCTGCAGAGGGAAATTCCACTCGCACAAAGGAGACAGCATTAGAGGATTTATGCGCAGGATCAATCCGCAAATTCTCGACAATAGACAATTTGTTAAAGGGTATTACTGTAATAACTATTTCAGCCCACTTGCAATGCCTCAGTAGCACAGATAAAATAC
>JAVSBS010019983.1:32241-65511 GCA_033124195.1 Coracias cyanogaster
CCCATCATACCCAGACAGGACTGTCTGGTTGCAGGGAAACAAGCTCAGGGTTCCCACTGATTCTACATTATGATAAGTTGATAAGTTGTGTAATTACTTCATTATATATTATGATATAATAGAAATAAAGTGCAGAATAAATGTAATGCACTTGAATCATTCTGAAACCATCCCCCCCACCCCAATACCACAGCTATAGCAAAGATGGGCATTGCATATATAAGCTATTCTTATTAATTCATAGAAATAGGAGATTTTCAGGTTTGTATATTTTTTGAGCGGGTTTTTTTAGCAGTTATGATCTGCCTGTGGAGCAAAGTTCAAGATCATTCTTAATAGTTTTTAAGAATAAAAGCTAATTTTTCATTCTGGGGCTTTTCCATCTATTGAACTTATTTAACATATGAATTGTGTATGTATTTAACTTTTATGCACTTGACTATCTAGTTTCCTCAGAAAAGGGCAATGGATAAAATAGGTTTCAGCTTTTAAAATGATTGGGTTATCAGCGTAATTGTATTTCTTTTGTAAGAGATACAAGTTGGTTGGAAAAGTTTCTGTAGAAGAGGTGCCATGGTACCAGGCAAAAGTGTCTAGTGATAGACTATGGAGGTTATATCAAGAAAATCATCACCCAAACCCCCTTGGCTGGGATCAATCGGCCATTCCAGCCATTGTGTCTTACACCTGGCTCTCTTGTGACGAGGTTGTTCTATCAGATGTCCTGTCCGGTTGATCTTGTGCCCTTTGAGCCAGTGACTTCTTAATTCCTCCTATTTTATTTCACTGGAATTCATGTATATTAAAACAAAATCAAAGCTTTGGACTTCAGGAGAGCAGAATTTGGCTTATTCAAGAATTTGCTTGTTAGGAGGGCGCTGAAGAAGCTCACCTGAGATGGTGGATTATAAAGGACAAGCTGCTAAAAGCATAAGAAGAGCTCGTTGCAGCTGCAGAAGGCAAAGCAAGTGCAGCAGAAGGTCAGGGTGGATGGACAGGGACCGCTGGCACAGCTCAGACACAAGAGTAGAGCCCAGGAGGATGGTCTAGTCTAGTCATTGTGTGAGGGTGCAGGGGAGGAGTTACAAAAGCCAAAGCTTGGCTGGAGGACCTGGTGAGGGGTATGAGGGACGCCAAGGCCACCTACTTCTGCAGGCACCAAAAGGAAGGCTGAGGAAAATAGTCCCACCACTCAGTGGGGACATGGTGACCATGGACATAGAAAAGGCTGAGGTACTGAATGCTTTTTGGTTTTCACTGGTAAGGTTGGCTGCTTGGCCTTCCAAGTCTGCAGAACTGAAGTGTTACAGGAGAGGACTGAGTTGGGGGACACTTCAGTGAAGTGGACATGGGACCTGATGGCATGTGTCTGAGGGTGCAGAGGGGTTTGGCCGTTGCCTGCCATCTGACAGGCTGTGGCAATCTTGATGGACTTGGTGATCTTAAAGGTCTTTTCCAACCATGGTGATTCTATGAATCAGCACCTTGCAGTTAGCAGTGAGTACCTCATCCCTTTCCCTCCTGAGGGTTCAAGAGGAGACCCTGGATGGTGATCATGATTCATTTCCACACCAAAGATCTCTCTAGCTCCTTGCTCCTCACTTCTTTGAACTTGTGAAACTGAAGTAGACAGTTCTTGTCTCCTAGGAGGCAAAGAAATAAGCCCAGTGTTGCACCCAGTGATGGAGTAGAAGTGCTGTGAAGCCAGTCTGGGCTCTGTCCCTGGTGGAATTGTGTTTGCGTTGGTTTCCTCATGTCATTCATGCAACAGAAATACAGGTTTAGCATTTAGAATTATTGGTCTTCTCATTAGAGATAGGAGTCAAAGATGGGGAAACTCCTTTTAATTTGTAGCAGTCGTAGAGTCGTTATTAACAGGAGGCAAAGATCTTACAATGTGAACATCAAAGGGACCTGACGTTATTTGGAAACAGCATTTGGTACATCACATCAAATTCTGCAACCTGACTTTTAAGAAAGGCTCAAGAGAAAGCTGCTTTTTTTTTTTTTTCTTCCTCCTGGCTTCTAAGGATCTTTATTTATCACCCTCAGGGGCATTACAGTGAGTAATTAGATTGGACCAGGAGAACGACTTAATTTTACAAGAAACTCATTAATTCATCCTATTTAAAATCTTCTCATTTCACCCCAAACCCAATTATGCTTGTAGCGGCAATGATCTGGAAAGGCATTGTCTCGTCGGTATTAGGGGGGCCACTGGGACTCCTGCAGTATTCATGTCGGGGAGACAAGGGTGACTCCTTTTCTTTGACTTTTAGGTCAAAAGAACTAGTCCCTGGGACAGCTTGACAATTAAAAAACCCTGATGAGCATTTGGAAGGAAAACAGCTGTATAATAACAGAGGGGTTCATGGTGCGGGGCAGAAAGCTCATCAAAAGAGACTATCCAAACAATTGAGTTCTATAATTAACACACAAAAATCTGTTCAGAAATGGTAATAACAGTAAAAGAGAGCTGAGGAGATGCTGCTTGCTTATGTGGCAGATGTGGTTTTGTTACAATCCGCGAGAGAAAATCCATCCCCTTAAAGAATAAGAACAACACTGGAGGGGGGCGGGGGGCGAATAAAAGCAACTTTTTATTCCTAAGGGTGCAGTTAAAACATGAGCTTAAAGTCTTTCTAGACAGGGAAGAGCTGTAGAAAAAGTAGCCAGTCATGAAAGACATGAAATACGCTATCAAAGTGGGGTTTTTTCAAGTCTTTAAACACACTTTTCTTACTGCAATTTTTAAACCTGACACTGAAATATCTTTGCTTGAATGATTTACTTTGTCCTTTGTTTCACCAATGTTACTATTTTAAGGTTTTTCATTACAATTGGCTACAATTATTGATTTTTTTAAAAGTTTCCTCTCCTCTGTTGTGTGTTCCACCTGAACATGAGTAAAACTTCTTTGCTCTGAGGGTGGCGGAGCCTGGCCCAGGCTGCCCAGAGAGGTTGTGGAATCTCCTTCTTCGGAGAGATTCCAAAGGCACCTGGACGTGATCCTGGGCACTGTGCTCTGGGTGACCTGCTGGAGCAGGGGGGCTGGGTGACATGATCTTCAGAGGTCCCTTCCAACTCCTGCTATTCTGTGATGCAGTGACCTTCCCCATCCCATTGTCTTCTGCTCAGAGCTTAGCCAGCTCTGCCTGGCTCCAGGGTCTCTTCACCCAGGTCAGAGTCTTGCTTGGTCTTCTCATGGGTGAAGAGCAGAGAGCTGCCCCATGGCACTGCCAGAGCATCTGCTTGGAGCTTGCTGAGGTGTTTTTTCAGTTATGTGCTGAATTTTTAACAATTTAAGAACTTGTCAACAAAGATATCGGGGTGGTTTCTTTATATGCCTTTGCAAGACATCATGATTTTTTTTTTCTTTTTTTCCTAAAGAACTCAAGCATGCCAAGTCTTTCCAAACTATGTTGGAAATGTTCATTACTACTTCCAGAAAGACAGAAGAAACAATTTAAGAGCAATCCCTGGGGGAATTTTTTGAACAACTTTAAATTTACAAGAGTAATTTTTTTAAAGATTCCCCCATCAGAAAAATGCCAAAGCGTATTTAACAGTAGTTAAAACTGATTTAATACATATTTTCTGTTGTAGCTGTGACTAAAAAGAATGTGACTAGAACCCCATCCACTATGAGTTTTTAAGTTCTGAAATTGCTGGCTGAAATTTTCTAGTAGAAAATTCCACATTTGGAGAGACCAAGCAAGCAGACTTTCCGGCCCACACATGCGTTCTTTTTCCTTTTTTTGAGAAAACTGTGAGTCTGAAAGTCAGATTTTAATGAGAAAATGGAGTTTGAAAAACAGTTGGGGAAAATTTACATCTAGATTTGACTGAAGTTTCATAAATCTTCAGAGCAGTCTTTGCAATTTCATCATGTATCACTCTGGTAAATTTAAAAAGAAAAAAGAGACATATAATAATGCCCAGCAATGTTTGACAAACCCTGTCTCACTTTAAGAGAGACAGAAATCAAATAGATTTTAAAATTAGAACTGAAAGATATCAGTGTAATTATTTCAAGCTGCTGTCCATTTTAAATCAATGTGGTTTGTTCTGAGCTCTTTCATGCTGGAAATATTTTTGTTTGAGAGTTTTCCTTGGATCCAGTGCAGATGATTGTAACCTCATTATGCTTGCGGGTGATCTGGATGTGAGAAAAGATTTTTCTCTCTCTCTTTTTAAAAAAAAAACCACAAAACCCCAGAAAGAACTAATTAAGGTAAAGCTAAGGAATTGAATTCAAAGTTTGCATTGCACATGTGAACTAATCTTTTTACAATGGCATCTTTTGAAAGCTGTGTAAGAACCCCATTCAAGCCAGGTCTCACCCAGCAAATCCTTCCTAGAAAAGCAGCCGCATGAACATTTGTCATGAGCAAGCAATAAAGACTTTCAGGGAACAGGTTCCGTCCAGGCTTCTTGTTTGCCTACTAAATCATTAACCTTCAAAAAAGCCCATCCATAACCATAACAGACGCTGGCTGTAATAGGTGTGTCAGCAGAACTTGATGCTAAGAACAGCTTTTCCAGGATTAGATGCCAGTTTTTAAGCGAGGATGCCATGGAGCTCTCAGGGGCAAAGAGCTACTGATTTAATGCAACACATTCTCTAATGTCCTTTAATGCCACGTGCTGAAATGTGCTGAATCTCTGAGCATGCTGGAACAAGGAAAACGAGGTGTTCGAGAGTCGGTGATTTTTTTGAAGCAAAATGGCTGTGTGTGCTTTAGGAGCAGGCACAGCCTTTGGAGAGCTTTCTTCAGGGCTTGAAATATTAATGATCTTGGATTCATATAGTAGAGAACAAAATACAGTGCGTGGAACGAGGAGGGAGGAATAATCCTTGAATCACAGACTGCTGACCTTGTAGTACCCACTGAATCCGTCTATTCCTTTTTAGACCACTGGGTCTGAAAAGACAGTGAGGAGGAGGAGGAGGGATGGCCACAACAATCTTTACCTGTGACATTTTCCTATCTTTCCAACTGCATGTTACAGGATTTTCAGCCTTGGACTAGAATGTTTATCAGCTGAGTATTTTAATACTAGGAAGAAACTAAAGATGGGTCTTTGTTTAATCATTTCTGTGAACTGTGATGTTCATGCCAACATTAGAGTTTCCATGTTTTATTTTAAAAACCTTGAATAATTGAAAGAATTTTGTGGTTAAGAGCAGTCAGCCTGGTCTGCTCTTGCGTTTGGTTTTTCCACACCTTTTCTTTATATATGGCAGCAAGATGCTGCCTGTCAGGGTCTGTCCTGGTCATACACAGGTTTAGGTGTATTTCTGAGCTGAGCAGTGATGGTGAAAACTGGGAATAACAGATCAGTGTCTGCCCCTTGACTGCTGCTGCTCTTGAACCAGGCACACAGGACATGCAGCGATAGTACAACTCACTCACCGGGTATTGCAAATCATGGCAAAAAATCAAAGGTGATTTTCCACGGTAGGTTGTTGGTTTTTTTTTTTCTGGGCGATTCACACCACGAGCAGAATAACCAATTTTCCATGGCTTGCCGTCGTGTTCTGGGGCTGCCTGGCTGATGGGCTGTACCCAGTGGGTTCGTACTGTGCTCAGGGGCTAATTGTCCTCGAGGTGGGGAGGCCAGGTTTGACCCCCATTGTGCTTCCCGCCAAAGCCACAGTTTCTGATTTTAATGGAAACCCCAAGGCTGTTTGAAGTGCGGCTAAAAAGCACCTTGCAGGTTGAACCTTATCTAATAATGTGATGCATGTAAACTCTGGAAGCATAAATCTCCATCGCTTGGGTGTTGGGTTTGTGTAAGAACCTCTGGTCCAGTGACAGCCACAGCAAGCGAAAGCGGATGGGGCTCCCAGAGCACATTGTAAAGTTAGGACTCGTTAAGGAAATTCCGTAAATGGCTTTGGTTAATGAGAGTGAAGTAACTCACTGTTTTATAAATGTGTTACTAAAGTCCCTCTCCTTTTACCATTGGAGGGCTTCATAAGAGGAGGAAAAGAGTACAGGGACTAGGGGAAGGGTAGAACAGATGTTGAGGAGACCTTCTGGTGGCCTTTCAGTACTTAAAGGGAACTTATCAGAAAGATGGGGACAGACTTTTTAGCAAGGCCTGTAGTGACAGGGCAAGAGGTGATGGTTTCAGACTAAAAGAGGGGAGATTTAGACTAGAGAGAAGGAAGATATTTTTTATGCTGAGGGTGGTGAGACCCTGGCTCAGGTTGCCCAGAGAGGTGGTCTATGCCCTATCCCTAGAACCATTGCAATTGAGGTTGCCCGGGGCTCTGAGCAACCTGCTCTAGTTGCACATGTCTCTGCTCATGGCGGGGGGGGCTGGACTCCATGAGCTTTAAAGGTCCCTTCACCCCGAAACCATCCCAAATCGCTCTATGATTCTAAACCAGAATGGGTGAGCCCTGGCTGTGTGGGGCCTGCACCCCCCATACTGGAGCCTGCGCAGAGCTGGGGAACCTGGAAGGTAGTGAAGGTGATAAATGATGAGATGTGAGACTCAGTAAATACTGGGAACAACCTCTCCTTTTTACACATTTCCATGCCTGGGTAATTTCTTGGTTCTCCGTGGTGCTGAAAGCCAGTGGTGATGGCGGGCTTTTATCTCTAGCCAAGGGAGACATTTCTAGGATGACAAACCTGTTAGCTACTATTAAAATGTGTTATTAATGATGCTATTGAGTTCTTTCCAAATGATGTAAAAGTAGCCATTGGTGTGGGAAGATGATGTCACTAACAGCTTGCCAGCTGCACATGGAGCCTGGTGGCAGTGGTGCAGACACCGCTGGGCCCTGGCTTCCAGGAGGGCAGAGCATGGCTGGTTTCCTCCCTTGGAGAGAAGGAGCCAAATGGATTCATCCTTGCCAGGAGGGAGATGTGCTGTTTCCGGGCACGTTAGGCTGAGGGCCTCACTGCCAATCCCAGTGGGTTCCCATCCCACTCCCTCTTAAAAATTGGCAGCATCTGGCTGTCAGCTGCCATTCCTTAAGTGGTCATAGAATAAACCAATTGCGCTCCTTTTGTGAAGCTCTGTGTGTGCGTGAATGCAGGTGGACATGGGGTAAGTGACGTGTGACTCCACAGGAAGCACTAAGAGGCAGCTGATTTTCTGGCAGTGTCAATAGGAGAGTATCTTTTTCTTTCTTTTTTTTTTTCAAGCCAGCTTTTAAAATGGCTCTTATTGGAATTAGAAATCAGTATCCCCTGACATAGGATTACTCATTAAGAGTGTGATGATTGTTAATTCTTCACCTGGGGCTAAGAGAACATCATTAGATCTCTTTGAAATGTCTCCTGCCTCGGTTTTGAATAAGTAAGCTAGCAATTTATGATCACAGCCTGGGCAAGTAACACTCTCCCTTCCTGTTCCTCCATCCAGCTTGCAAAATCGGATACTACAAGGCTCTCTCGACAGATGTTGCTTGTGCCAAATGCCCGCCTCACAGCTACTCCATCTGGGAAGGATCTACCTCCTGCACCTGCGATCGGGGCTTTTTCCGTGCTGAAAACGATGCTGCCTCCATGCCCTGCACTCGTAAGTTGGTCTTTGAACAGTCTCTTCCCCTTTTATCATCCATTTCTTCTCCTGTCTTTCTTTCGCTGTGTATGCAGGAAATATTGCCTGGAGTTCTGTGTCTCTAAAAAGTGTCCTGCTTCTGAGAGCAGAGTTCAGTAGCTCGTTGCAGATGCAGCTTGCATTTTGGCTCGCACTTCAGGGAAAGAAAGCATTAGTTCTCAGCCCTGAATTCTGAGCAGTGACATGGTTGCACTGACCCTTATATGCCTAAATACAGGTGTAAGTTCCAGCCTGAGGACCTGTCCAGTAGACCATGACACCTTTTGTCTCTTGAAATATTGATAGTTGTTGAAATTGTGAAAGCTTTTCTCTTAATTGTATGATCTAGGGTAAATAGGTAATATTTATAATCTCATTATATAACTAATTCACTCAAAATGCAGCTCGTAACCCATAGGAACATAAAAATGTTCCTCTGAAAGGAGTAATAATAAATCTTAAACCTTACTGAAGCAAACACCCAAAGAATGGTTTATTTTATCCTTTGTAGATAAATACATCATGTATTTTACCAGGGGATATCCATGTGTGGCCTTCCCTGAAAGCTCTTGGAAATGCTTCCAGATTTTTGGAGTTCAACTGTATCTTTATGTACAACGTGTGTGTGTCTGTGAGTGAGGGAAGGCTGAGATATTTCTTTTGTACCATTTTAATATGTTCCAAATTCATTTTGGAGAGATGACTCACATTTATTTAAATCTTAATTTCTCGCTTACAAGGCAGAAACAGTATGTCCATCACTGAGCCAGCACTCATCCCTACCACACACCCCCATGATTCCAGCTCTTCTTTGGTGATCTCCTTCTTTTAAGCTGTGAGTTTTGCTGGGGGGTGGTGAAGCAGGTCTGGGCATAGCTAGGAGCAGCTGCTTTGGCTTAGCAGGAAAGCTGAGAGGTCCATATATCCCTCACCAAACTTTGACTAGGGATGGAGGTCTAACTGTATTGTGAAATCTTGCTAAAGTGGGTAGGAATGTGATTTTGATAATATAATTTACACTTGGAGATAAAAAGCTTGACCATTTTGATAGGAAAAATGTCTTTTTGCAGCAATAAAACTATTGTTGGGAGGATACATCCTAAATAACATTATACCAGCAAAAGTTTCCCATAAAGCCTTCGTCCTAGTGAGTGATACCCTGACCAAATTAAAATCAAATTAGTAATCACCAGGTCAAGTTTAAATAGGCACGTGCGGTGAAGGACGCATGAGGAAAGAGCAAAACACTTCCAGATGGGGGAATTGTGAGCAAATTAATATGTGTGTTTGCTTCTGTTGCAAAATGTACCCCTTTGAGTTTAGCCCTTTTTTTGTCAAGCCTTGGGCCTGCTTCTGGCACCTGTCCCCATGCCTCCCTTTGGAGGTCAGTCAAAGTTGAAGTCTCTCATCTTGGTCTTTTTATCCTGAAAATATGAAGAGGGAAGAAGGGAAGGCAAGGGACGTAGTGCTGGCCTCAGCCGTCATCTCTACAGCAATCTTGGAGGACTCGTCATGCAGAAGCAAGGCAGTGCCACAGTCCTGCAGACACCTGGTCTTGGAAAACAGGCCTATCTCTGGAGGTCCCATGTCATAGCTTTGAATTTTCCTCTACCTTAAGGGCTTCATTTTTCATGATCCAAGGTGAAGGAAGACACTGAGGTTATTTCTGAGCTGGCTGGTGGGGCAGCTTTGCTCCCCCCACCACTGCTGCATTTACTAATACGCCCTCTTGGAGACCCTCCTTAGCAGTGTTAGAACATCGTAAGATGGTGGTACCTGCACAGGCGCAAAATGCCACCCTGCGTGCATGCTGCACCTCTGCGTTGGGGTGCAGAGGACTCCAGGGGGGCCGTTCATTCGCTCTCTGCACCCTATGCTGAGCAGCCTTCTACCCACACTTTGCTCGAGGCAAGTGACAGAAAGCGTTTAGAGGGCCTCTGCTGAAGGAAGCCCCTCCGGAAGAAGCTCCTCATTTGTCTGCCTTTCCTGACGAGAAGTGGAGACAGAAGGGAGCGTAAACATCAAAGGTTCTTTCAGATGGATTCATACTCTAATCAGTTCTTACCAGTTGGTTAAACCAGGTGACAAACCCAATTCCATTGTGCTGACAGCCATAATAATCAGGCACCTTCTTTGTTCATTATGCTCTCTTTAACCCTGGTATTCTCATTCAGCCCTGCATTTAGTAATCGCTCAGTGTGACGGCGCACTAATGAAGAAATAAAACACAGTATCTGAGATCCATTCTTCTAGCAAAAAGATAGACTCTGCTCCACTGGCTTGTAAAATCAGGTTTCTGTTCACTTGGAGAACTATTAGACCAGGTGAATAAAAGTAACATTGGGTAATTTGGAGAGAACACCTGGAATGGACTGTGGATTGATCCTTTCTTTATTATTTCAAAACACTTTTTAAGATGAAGAACTTCAGCCTCCTTAGGATGTGTTTTTGTAAAGCTTTGACCCTTGGCTATTGATTTCCTTAGCAATAAACTGGCTGGCCTCGTCACTTATCTCACCTTCTAGGCTTGGGGAGGAAGACCGTTATGACTTTCCCTTAGCTTGCTTGTGCTCATGGATGGAAGGGAATTGGAGAATTCCTCTTCCTTTTCCTTTCTCGTGATTCCCATGGTAAACGATAAAAGCAACACCTACTTCCCCGTGTGCTGGTCAGGAGAGGTGCTCCAGAGTTTTCTCATTCCGTAACACCACCCTCTGACATCTCCATCCACTGTTGAGTTGTGAAACCTGTGCCTAACCTTCAAGTAAGACAGGTATCCAGTCTAAACAACCCAAACTCTGCTTTTAGTGTTCTGCTCTGTTTGAGCTCTGCTACAGTGAGTACAGTGAGCCTGGCTTAAAGCTTGTACATGAACGAGCAGACTGTGGCAGGATGTGAGTGTAGGGGAGATAGTAGAGGGGGCTGTGTCAGAAGACCAGGCATGGACACCCTGACATACACACGTTTACTGGTTAACTGTTGGACTTGTTGATCCTGAAGCTCTCTTCTAACCAGAATTGTTCTATGGTTCTATCTTTTCCCTCAAACCCGTCTCGTGGGGATAATGGTCATCGTGTCTGTCACCACTGAGGAGCAGAGCCACCCTGGATCTGCTTCTTTGACCTGACTCAGGGCTTTAGACTTTGAGCTCTGAAGCACAGAGGGCTTGCCAGCTGTGTGATTGGGCGTGGCGGTGCTGTAACTGACCCGTAATATGTTTGAGCACAAACTGTGGAAAACACAGACACCCTTCCTTTTTGGAAGCATCTCAAAAATTATGTTAAGGCAACTAATCAGACCTTTATTGTATTTTGGTACTTGCTGAGAGGATGGGTCTTTCATAAGGTTAGCGATCTAATGGAAAATAAACTTCCTTCCCACTGCACAAGTCCATGAGGTGGGAAAACAGTCAGTCTCAGTCATGGTCCTCATCCCTGGATTTCCTTCTCCATAAGGAGATACTGTGTGAACTGGAGCCTAGCACGGGCAGGTGCAGTTCCCACCCAAGCTAATGGGCGTTGGTCCTGCGTCCCCACTGTTAATGAGTCGTATTCTCTAACTGCTTCTTAACAAACAATGCTCGCATTATGAGTGAGAACGGGACGGTTTTGTATTGTTTATATTGTCTGTTCAATTCAGATTATTAATGATTTTTAATTGGGAGACATTTACAAAAGAGGGATTACCAGCATAGACTGTCCAGCCTGAAATCTCTCTCAGTAAATGACCCTGAATAATTTAGTCTGTTGTGCCACCATAACAGTGACCGATTGATTGATATTTTGGCCGGGCCCGAAATATTTCGAAAACGGTTGCATTTAAGACGGTTTATACCGGAGGAGATTAGAGATAATGAGAGCAAATTTAGTGAGATGCAAGAGAAAAGTGCCTGCTTTAAAAGGGCTTTCTCCAGTTTAGGTTATCAAGAAATCGAAGAGCCTGACTTCAAACAGCAAACATCACTTACTCGTCTTTACATTCGCCTCTTCTAATTGAATTTAGTGCGCTGCTGTATTTCCTCCAGAAAGTATATTGTTTTTAAATTACCATTTCAGTGCTATTACTCAAGGCTCCTGCTTCTAATGCTTTCTGACAGTTATCAGCATAATGAACCATAATGAAATGATGAGCAATCTACAGTGGAAACTCAATGTGGATTCCACTAGAGCTGTGTGACTGTGTTGTTAAAATTTGAATGCACATTAAAATAACACTGTCCTTATTTGTTTCCAAGGTCAAGGCTTTAAAAAAGGTCTGGAAGGTCTAAACACTTCAATTTTGTGAATGTTGCAGTCTAATACGTGCCCTCAGCGCAATCTTGTGTTGCATTGAGTATATCTCAGAGAGAAATGTTTGACCTGCATTTCCAAAAAGAAAAGAAGGCATTTACCTACCTAATAACTGCACTTGCAAATGAGTAGTTATACAGGAGCTGATTATTTGAGCATATGTTTATTATGATTGCCTAGACTTCTAAATAAACAAATGTGCTCTTTTTCCTTAGCTTAACTTGTGCCTCTTCTACATTTCCAGACAGACGCCGATTAGGGCTGTTGGAGTTTTTAGAAGAATAAGAGCAGGGAACAACATGCGGTCACGCCGGCTACGATGTCAGAGATAGCTTTGCACCGGCTTTGCTCTGCTTCCTTCCCGAGGTTTGCACACTCGGGCAGTGCTCTGGTCTAACCCCTGCAAGAGCAGAGGAAACAGCAAGTAGGGCGGCGTGGAGAGAACGGTTTTTCTCCTCCACATAGGCTGGGAAAATAGACCATCCATTGCTGCCAGAGCGAGAGAAAGGGATTGTGAGTGATGGAAATCTCAAAGGAGGAGGCTGTCTCCCCTCGTCTGTGGTGACAGGCTGAAGGAATTCACAAGACCTTGAATAACAAGGGGAGTGGTTATGGCTTGGAGAGAAGAGACAGGAGCAATTTGACAATGTGCGTTTATAATCAGTAGACTTAAAATCATTGCTTCTTTAACTACGGCAACTGTTTATTAGCTGTCTTCTGATTGTTCTGGCCAGAGCCTTAAATTAACAGAGACATTTACTCAATTAAGTGGGGGCTTTGATTTGGTTAGTCAGGACCCAGTTCTGCAGAGTCGTTGAATTAGTGGGCTAATAGAAGGAGGGATCCAATGACAGAAGAACTTTTCTGGTTGGATTTCTTTCCTGTCAGACTGTCAGATAACTTTATGGTATCCTCAGTGGAGTTGTTTTAATCTCAAAGGCGTGAGTGAAGAGAGTGAGTACCGTCTGCAGCACAGCATATTAGAGTAGATGTGAGGAGTGTGTCTTAGCATACGTGGCAATGCAAGATGTTCTTACATGGTGGATTTTGGAAGAGAAACCCGGAGCCCACAGGAGTGGCAGCTGGGAGCATCAGTTTTCCCGCAGCTCTACCAGTGGTGACTAGACCTCTTCATTTATCTTCCTTTACCTGGAGAGAAGGGGAAATAACTATTTGATTGTTTTGAAGGTGAAAGGGCCAAAGCCTGTTGTGAAGCTGGTAACCAGGGTTCTTTTGGCAAGTGGAAATTATATATGCCAGTGAAACAGGCATTTCATCACCAGTGCTGGTCCAAGATCCCCAGCTTGGCAGAACTCCCACTGAAGTCAAAGGAGTCTTGCCTGAGTAAATAAATTCAGAATTGTTTACCAAACCAGGCTGTATTAAAACCCCGTTGTAATGCTAACCATGCGCAGAGAGGAGAAGAGGGGTAGAAGTGGAGCAGATGACTGATACTTCAAGTGGCTGCCACATCTTGCAGACTGTTGACTTTGGTCTCCCCAGTTGTTAAAACACATGATCTGTAATATAAATGGTCAGAAATAGCCAGGCAGACAGGGAGCGAGAGTTGTCCGAACAGTCAGTGCTTGTGTAAATTAGCCCACAGCAACAGGAGACCTCTCCACAACTGCTGAAGGAAGGAATTAGTGGCACCAACATAGACAACTGTCACAGGAAAGTGTGGGCTTCATTTGGAAGCCTCAGCTTACACGGCCCAGGTGTTTACTCTGCGTTATGACTTGTCTTTCAGATGGTTAAAGATCAACAGCAAAGGCTTATCTGAAGAGCCTCACAGCTCACATGGTGGAACATTATTGACAGCTCTGCAGTTGTAAAGGTTTAGTGAAGGTTTATGAGATGGAAGGAGGCGGCCAAAGAGCTGCTTCTTGAAAGCTGTGCCTGGCACCGCTTTGCCAGACATTTTTGTGAGGGATCTTAAAGAGTTTAAAGACATTGATTATTTAATAATTACTTTCTTTGCATCCCCTCTGAACATAGTAAACTCTCTTGTTTCACATGCAGCAGCCCTGCCTCTAGGGAGGTGAATTTTAGGGTCATGATCGAGTTAAAGAGTATTGATTAGGATTGTTAAAGGCTATCCGTACAATAACGGCAGCTTGTTGAGAGAGCAGCCGACCGAAAGCTGCAGCAGACACGTGCTGCCTCGTAGTGGCAGAGCTAGCCCCTTCAAACGCGATGGACCTCAGGTGACATCTCATTCCTCTCCGTAGATATGCTCCAGAGATCTTGGGAGTTGCTTATTGTAGGGCTCTTTTCTTTTTTACGCCTCTTTATTTGCTCTCTTTATTCTTGCTGTGTTGTACACAAAAGCTGGCTTTCAGGTCTTGTATAGCAGACGTGCTAAACTTTCCACCGCTTCTGACAGCGCGTTTCTAGTTAGATTTTCTTGCTATTAGGCAGTTGGATGCCTACTCCCAGGTGCCTGCTGCTCCTGTAACTTATCAAAGACTTAACTGCTCCTCTGTAGTACAGCCAAGGCCAAGCTGCCGATTCAAACCAGGCCAGTTCATCCCAGGCTCCTTTTAAATGATGGTGAGTCATAGCAGCCTTTCCTCTTGCATGGATCTTGTTTATTATGTAGCAAATTAGCTCAAGATTTCTGAATACCCAGAGTTCCCTTTGAAATCACCGGAGATGAAGCGGGTCAGCGTCTCCGGAGCAGGCTCGTAAAGAGGATCCTTTTGTCCGCCCTGGTCCGGAGCCCATTGAAGCCTGCTGGTGCGCCTCATTGCCTTGGATGAGCAGCCACCCGTAGCTGGCACTTCGTGGCATTTAATAGTATGTTTATGGGGTTTTCCTAGTTTGAGGGCAGAGTTAGAAGGCTTTGAGCTGCAGCAGGTTATTGTATTATTTTTGTGTTTGTTATAATAATTTTTAATCCTTATCAAGCTAAGGTCTACTTGTCCTGCCTCAAAAAAGGGAGGTGATATTTTCTTCAAGGAGAGCATGGGAATGGTTAAAGAAGATTAAAGTCTTTTCTACATGCTTGAGGTTTTCAGATGTCTGGTGGGAATTGCCAATGAAGCTTTCTTCTGATTTCACACTGTCAGGTGAACACAGACCGAATGCAGGGTGACAACCCACTTGAAAATAATTATCCATTGCCCTGGCTGCAGAGACATCCGTTACCTGATAAATGTGCTTTTGCACGCGTGCACACGCAGACAAGTAAATTATTTTTTTAATCATTTTCTCCTTCCAGGGCTCAAAAGCTTCACCCTGCTTGTTACATAGTATCTATTGAAAGCATCCTTTTTTTAGAGGAGAGTAGGAATGCAGTGATCTGGTGGCTGACAGGATGCTGGTAATGAAGGCTTGCCTTCTTGAGGATATGTATTTGAAATATCTCCATTAGCACTTCCTTGGAGAGTGTGGGTTTTAGCTCATGTTTTTAATTGATCTCCTCCCACAGACAGACCTTTCAAGGTAATAAATATTTTCAAGGTAATAAATATTAACCGTACCGTAGGTTAGTAGTAAACAGATGGGGTTACAGTCCACATACTGATAACATCATGTTTAGTCCTTAATGGGTAATGTTGCTGCCAAAATAATCCACTACCACTCTTAGTGACCAAGAATTAAGCTGGCACAAAAAAGGAGCTTGTGGTGAGGAGCCAGGGGACAGGCTGTGACAGAGTGTGGGCAGGTGGCAAAAGAGAGCTTTATTTTGGGTGCCATCAGAGTGGGTTTCTCCTGGGAGCTAAATTCATTTTAGAGGCATTAAGTGTCAGAACCTTGTGCTGACATGGTTTTTGGTTTAGTTTGTGACATTTCTGCTTTTCAACCTAAGAAAATAGTATATAATGGCTACTCGGGTCTGATAAAACTGGCCCAACCAAAGCCCAGAACTTTATCTTCAGTCCTTTGTCCATGGGATCACTGAGAAAAGGAAAATTAATTTTTTTACTCGCCTATAGCTTTGCTGAACAAAAGCTGTCTGCCCAAAGTTTGGAGCTGCTAGTTTCCTGAAAGTGGGATTCTGGCATCAACCCGGGGCAGCAGAGAGCCAAGCTGCAAGGTCCTCCTTATTTCTCATCGTTTTATGGGAGCTGTTTTGCTGGGAATTGTTCCTTTCTCTTCTCTTTTTGCTATTCTTTAATCCACACCTCCTAACCATATGCTGTTGCTGAACTGAATTAACTGGTTTAGTGAAGACAGTACTCTTTATGTCAAACAAGTCTGGCTGGTCCAGTTGTAGAAAACTGTAATTGAATTTTCTGCATACACCCACAGAGACTCTTAGAGAAGCACCTTGCTGGGCAGATCAGGAGTAAAAAAGGCAGATGTAAAACCAGGGATATTAAAACCTTCATCATAACCGTTTAAACAGAGTTCCCCAGCACAGTGCACTTACAGTTCTGCCCTTGGAGCCCAGGGTTAGCTTCCAGAGGTGTCTTTCAGTTGCACAGATGGGTTGGGTTCACAGCTGTAGGGGGAAAGGGTGGGCTGACTTGGTTGGCGTCTGTCTGCACGCCCAACGAACCCTGCCTGTCTCGCTGGAGCCCCTCCAGCTCCAGCACGCCCTTTGACGTGGGTTTGTGGTCTCTGGAGTCTGTCAAAGCAGAGCCGCTCTGCTTTGGGCTTGTGGCTTGGCGTCCTGGTGCAGTCCTGGTGCAGTCCTGGTGCAGCACGGTCAGACCCCGTTGGTGGGCACTCCGAGGGTCCTGGTGCCTGTGCTTGCCTTTAGGCATGTGTGAAGGGCCAGGCGCAGCTGAGCCCAGAGGGCAGCAGGAGTATTCACTCAGTTGCAACTGATCATCTTTGTGCTGTTTGCCTTTGAAATTGTACATTGCGTTTGGGAGAGGCTTCTTTTTTCCTTGGCAGAATGATTTTTCCAGTTCCCCTAGGTTGAACCTCCTCCAGTTCATAGAATCATAAAATATTTTGGGTTGAAAGGGACCTTTCAAGGTCTTCTAGTCCAGCCCCTGCAGTGAGCAGGGACATCTGCAACTAGAGCAGGTTGCTCAGAGCCCCAGCCAACCTCACCTGCAATGGTTCCAAGGATGAGGCATCAACCACCTCTCTGGGCAGCCTCGGCCAGGCTCTCACCACCCTCAGTGTCAAAAATTCCTTAGATTAAGTCTTAGTCTAGCCTTTTTCACTTGCACTGTTATTCTTTGGTGTCAGGAAGAAGGGGGCTTTCAGATAACTTCCTGAGCAGGATGGCATCCAAATAACAGGCAAACTTTGAGCCAACAACCTCCGATGGTCCCTCAGTGTGCAGGGCAGCTGATTTAAATGCAAAAATCCTATCTTCCTTGCAAATGAACTGTTTGCTGATGAAATGTTGTTATGCCCAGCCTTAGTCTGCAGCCTGCTTCATTTCCCAACCATGGCCCCTTCCCATCTGCACCCCATGGGTGCTGGTTCAGCCGTGGACAGTTGATTTCATTACATGCTCTTCACTGCAGAAGCTCTGTGCGAGTCACTTGGGTCCAGAGCTGATCCTTGGTTGAATCACTGAGGCTCTAACTCTGCCCATGGAGACCTGTAATCCACAGAGAGCTGGCACACAGCGAAGGTAGCACATGGAGATATCTGGAAGGCAGGAGGGAGCCTGCCAAAAGTTGATACATGCCCTCCTCATGGTTTCCATCAAGCCTCTTACCAGACTGGCAGCAGCAGATACATCAATCCTTTTAGTACAAGTAACGCTTATACCATTAACCCCTTAAAAGCTCTAGTTTTCCTTGAATATTCATTTGATCATAGGATCCAGCAGCATCTTGAAGACAGACAGATCTGCCTGTGGGTGAAGGAGACACAGAGATACAATGGCCATAGCCGATTGCAGCAAGAGAAAGCCAAACAATCCACCTTGCCCAATACCTTTAGGTAAATCTAATAGGAGGGTTGGGGAAGATAGGGAGATTAGCTTGACAAAGATTATTTGTTGCTAAACAGACACTTTTCAGTGTTTCCCTCAGCCCTGGCACGCACAATGAGTTGCTCCACCCAGGGCCTTTCCATTTGCTTCATGGCTCAGTTCATTTTGATGGGTTTATTGTGAAGCAAGATTTATGGAGCCCTGGGAAGGAATAAAATTAAAAACTTCCGTTCCTTGTGCTCCCACAGAGGAATCCCCCATCTCCTGGTAAATGAGCTGGGGGAGAGATTCAGCTTCAGGTCATGTCCTCTTTGCAGTCTCCGATAAGAGACCTGCGAGCAGCTCTGCAGATCCATCTCTCAGGTTCTGTTGTCTTGGGCAAGGGAAGGGAGAGCTCTCAGCTTTCTAACCTCATGAAATGGACTTTAAAACTAGCTTTTTACAAAATAAAAATGCCTAGGTTTATTTTTTTGTGTGCTTTAAGCTCTTCTGGGATGTGTGGCACTATCAGCTCCCTGCTTCCAGAGTGCCCAACAGCTCATGCAATAGCAAGCTTCATCAGCAGGAGTTGTAGGAAAAAGGCTGTAAATCATGGGATTTGAGGCAAAATCACAGACGTTGGCACCAGTTTCAGTGGCTCAGCTCCTCACTTCCCCTCTTGCCTGCCCCATAGGTTGTTTTTTCTGCAGGAGGACAGAGGGTTTGGGTGAGGATGATGGTCTGGCCATGACATGGTGTTCCTGTGGGATCCTGCTCCCTGGGTTTGTCTCAGCATGGTGCCAGCATTGCTAGCCTGCTGCAGCCCTCCATGGGTTTTCATCTCCTTTATCAGCAGTGACTGTTGTCAGAAACAAAGCAAACCCTGATTGCCATTGAGGGAGCAGATACGCCCTGTGTTTCAACACTGAAACCAGGCCCATCAATCTGAAACCAGTCCCCACTCCCAGTGCCAACAGCTCCATTGATGACTGCTCCAGTGAGAGCAGAAATTGCTTTTCCCCTCGCTGTAATGTCAGCCCAGCATTTGGAGACTCCCCCGCATCTTCCTTCTCATGCTGGAGGTGCTGCGCTCATCTCTGTGACCTGCAAGCATCTGCTTCCCTGGTTTTCTGCTTCAGTGCGTCTCTGTTTAGACACTGCAATGCCCTGTCCCACATACTAATTACTGACTTCTTGCTTCTGAGGAGCTTGATTCATTCTGGCACATTTTCCCATGTGAAACTGGACCTAGAGCCTTGGAAAATATCTTAATGGACATCAGAGCAAGCCTGAGTTTAACCCCAAACTGGCTGCTGTAGCTGAGCTAAAAGGCAGCTCCTGCAGCCCGAACCCTGGCAGTGCGGACGTTCCCGATGTGCAGTGCTTTGTTTCATGAATATCCCCCAAAACGAGGGCAGCCCGGGCAAAGCCAGGCGTTGCTCAGGGACGGGAGGTGCTTGCGCTGACACCGCCTTATCTTGGCTCTCCTGGCCCTGCTCCGAGGTGATGCTCTCCCTGCTGGGATTGCAGCAAGCGTAAGAAAATGCCTTTTGCTTTTTTCTCACTATAAAGCTCTTGTTTCCCTCAGGAGTGGTTTCTGTTCCAGGCTTGCTGCTGCCTGGTAGGACAGAGCATCCTCAACTCCCACCAGCTCCAGCAGTCACCCTGGTGAGGGTGGACCTTTGCTGCACGGTGTGGACTTGGCCTTGCAGTCTGTTGAGGATGATGGTTTCCTCCAGAAGCTGTTTTTTGTTCTCCTGCCTCCTTGACAGTGTGGAGGGACAAATGTTGTCGCCTTGGGCACCTGCCTGCCACGGAGAGCCAGCCCTGGTGTGGGCCAGGCTGGGGAGTTGTGGGGTAGATGAGGTTTAGACCAGTTCCTACACTACGACTCAAGTTCATGATTTCAGGATGTCTTCCACCTCACTGCACTCAGAGAGGCTTGTTTATTTGCAGGCTAGGCAGATACCATTTCTTCTGCCCAGGGCATCTGGCAAACCCAGCTCTGGGGGCGAGAAGAGCTGGTTACAGGGCAGAGGCACCTGGCTGAGACCTGGGAGAGCTGTAAGTGATGCCCAGATGTGCAGGACACATCTGGTGTCCCCTTGTTGTCTCACCGCATCTCTCTCCACCTCAGTTTCCATGTGATGAACAGAGATTAAAACCAATTTCTTTTCCCTTTTCTTTCTCTGCTCATTTCTAAGTATCTTTGGAGAAAGAAACACCTCTTACTGTGTTTGGTGACTGATCTTTGAGTGAAAGGGTTTTGTCTGCTGGAGTCTGAAGCGTTGTCAGCGTATGAACCAAAGTGATGAGCAGCAGCCTAGTGGTGCAGCTCCTTGTCGCAGGGGCTGGCTGGGCTCTCTCTTCTCCTCGCAGTAATTCTACCTGTCAGCCCCAATTAGCTCGCAGACTGTTTCAAAGGTTTGGGAAGAAGGCAGGATTTCCCTCCTTTCAAAATGGATATATTAATTGTGTTTTTCCAAAGTGAGTGCAGACAAACAATCCTCGCTCGGCTGCTCTCGCAGTGGAGCCCTTTCATTTAGGTACTGAAGATAAGTAGATACGTTTGACCTCTACGTAATTTAAGACTCTTTTCTTAACCTGCCTGCCTCTCCCACAATAAAAGTCCTGTCTCTGTTGAACACGTCCTATATCCTGGCGGCTTCAAGCACAGATCTAAGGACGTGACACAGCCCTCCAAACCCTGTCTCAGCTTCCCTTTAGGTGCACCTGAGGAATCGAGACAGCCAGAATTCATCTTGACCATAGCCACCTCTCAACGGCTTGGCCTCTTTGCTGCTACACTTGAGTCACTTTGTAATATCAGCAGAATTTTGTGATAATGTGTTCAGTTCCCATCTCAGACTGATGGCTGGGTTTGTACCTTGGGCATATGAGTGATTATAGTTGATTTATTTACACGTTTAATGAAACTATTGGTGCTGGCTGAATTTTTTTCCAATTTCATAATATTTGGCAAGTAAAAGGAATGGAAAACCCAGGAAGGAAACTTGCCATAAGTTTCTCTTTCCCTTCCTTTTCTGCTAGGAGATCTGGTTGAACTTTTTTTTAAATTCCAACCATCAAATGTATTTTTATAAATTTAAAGAAGCTTTCACAAGCTGCATCTTGAATAAAAATTGAATGTGTGACTTTCTACAAAATGATTTCCAGTATTTTTCTGGTAATAATATTTATATTTAAAGCTCTAACCGTGTGCAATTACTAAGGGCTGCTATTTTTACTGTATTCTGGTTTGGGTTGTTAAATTTTTCAAGCTTTGTTTTCACTCTCTCCTTCATTTCTACTCGTATTTACTAAAAGTTCTGTCTCAAAGTATTCCATGTGTAGTCAGAGCATCCTCATGCTCTTCCTCAGAAGAGGCTGCCTTTTGATGATCAGCGAAGCTTTTTGCGATGTATAAAATACCAACGTTTCATGGAGTTGTTCCTGAGTCATCCTCATTAAATTTAAGGACACAAAAAGCATGTCTCGCCTCAACTGTATTGAAATTAGATTAAGAGTCTCAGGATTAGCTCGTCTGCGTTTTCAGGGTGCTTACTGGTATTTCCCTCCCTGATTCTTTCACGTTCTCTTCTAACCTTTATTCTCCCTCCTTCAAAGCCTTAGTTCTGTGTCCGGCTTTCTACTCAAATCTCCTTTCTGCATCCTAAAGTGTCATGTCCAGCTCTCTGCTTGACGGGCTTCAGTGTTCCCTGAATACGATCTGACATCAACTTGTCTGGAGAATATTGCACTCCTGTTCCTAAGGAAAAAAATCAGGAGATCATCAATTTCAAGGAGAGTCTGCCTGTAGGTGATGGGGGGCCTTAAAAGTCTCAAGCAAAACAGGAGTTTGTGCATTTGGTGCTTTGCTCAGGCGGTCATGGAAAAATGAATGTGAAATATATAAATGTTAAGTTTTTCATGACAAGTATAAATAGCAGAAAAAACCTTGCTCTTGTTTAATGGCAATACTAGACTTTCGGGCTCATTTAGAGCTGGAAATACTGTTAATCATCAGATGAAAAGAGCAGAGATTGACTTACAAGTTAGTTTTTCACATTTGTTAAGAACACAGAGAAGTGAAGTTCTGTGTGGTCCCTGCTGTCCTTGGCTCACCAGGGAGCTGCAGGTGCTCAGTATCACTGTAAGTCTGAAGATCCTATGTAAGGTTTTTCCAGTTACTAAAAACATGTGGACTTCTCCTTTCTAGGCCCTCCATCTGCTCCCCAGAACCTGATTTCCAACGTCAACGAGACGTCGGTGAACTTGGAGTGGAGCCCCCCGCAGAACAAAGGTGGTCGGGAGGACATCTCCTACAATGTGGTGTGCAAGAGGTGCGGTGCCGGCGACCTCGGCCGCTGCCGGTCCTGTGGCAGTGGTGTGCACTTCAGCCCCCAGCAGAATGGCTTGAAGACCACCAAAGTCTCCATTACCGACCTCCTGGCACACACTAACTACACTTTTGAAGTCTGGGCGGTGAACGGAGTGTCCAAGCAAAATCCCAGCCAGGACCAAGCTGTGTCAGTCACTGTGACAACTAACCAAGCAGGTAGGAACCTAAACGTGAATCCTCTTCCTCTCTCTTCTGCCTGTTTTTCAAGAAAGCTGTGATTTCCATTATGTTTAGCGTTAGCAGTGAATGCAAGGAGCCCTAAGATGCGTAACTGAGTCAAACCCTTATTTTCTGGTGTTTTATATGGATAGCTTGAAGTCTTTGGAGCTGGGAAGGCAGAGGAGGGTTTGGGTCCTGTGGCTGGGAGCTGAGCTGTGCTGCAGCTTGCTGCGGGGGTGCTCAGAGCCATTCTGCAGGAGCAGAAGAGCAGAGCAGCTCTAGACCATGCGAGGGGAAGCAGCCAGGGCCACCAGGCTTGGACACCCTTTGCATGGACACGAAGGTGCCCTTGGTGTCTAACTCCCACCCGGGAGTCACCTGGGATCATGTCCAGGTTCCATCCTGTTGATAAATAAACACCACCTCAGCCTGCTGCTGATGGCATTTCAGTTGATCAGAGCTGGCATTACTCTAGAAATCCTGCATGGGCTCTCATCTGCGCAGTCATCTGGGAGAGTGCAGCGCTCTTGCTGTTCATACCCGATTATTTCCGGTACCTTTTGCAGTTCTGCTCTTTTCGTTTCTCTGTGTTTGACCTACTAAAGGCTGCTGCAGCAGATCGCGACTCAGTTTTCATTATCATTTGTATTATTATTAATTTTCTTTCATTACATGAAAAAAACATTTCTTGTTTGCAGCTAGTGAGGGCTTCAAGCACAGGGTTCCAGTGGTATTTTTAATTTAATGAACAAAATTACGTACATTTGAATAGGACACTTTTCTCTATGCAAATCAGAGACCCAGACTGTCAGACTGGCTACGAGACCGTCAAACCAGTTGCCCCATGGCTCCCAGCGCCGGTTGCCTTCAGGTCCCCCACATGCTGCAGGCGTTCAGCACCTTAGAGCATCACTTACAGGCTTAGCATTTATTGTTAGACTTAGGGTGTATGGGACAAATAATGTTGTATGTTTTGATAGTACTGGGCTATATAAGTATTTTGAATTCTAGTACTGGAATATTTTGAATTCCTGGTAGAAAAATAGGTCCACATAGTCTAAATCTACAAATTTTAGCTGTAATCACAAACGCTTCCATATTAACAGTGGGAGATACGTTCAATTTTGCAGTGACAGCTACAAGCAAAATTGTCAAGTCTGCGCTGAAGCTCCTTTGAAAATCCGTCCCGCCGTTTTTTGTTCTTGACACATGCAGTTGACGGCATCCCTTTTAAATTATGATTCAAAAATTCAAACTCTCGCTTTGCCTAGCGAAAAGGAGACTAATAGAGAGCAGGGGCTATTACAGAGCCTTGGGAGGATGCTGTCATACGCTGTGTGAAAAGAGAAGGTTGAGAACAGCAGCAGGGACAGTGTTTTTGTGCTATGAATGGCTAGCAAAGAGAGTATTTCTGACTGAATTTGGCGTGTGTAAGGATTAGTGGGTGCATATATGCATGAATAAGTGAGTGAGATCCATCTACCGTGTGAAAATTCTCCCATCTTACGCTTTAATATGCAAAGGGGAATCTGATTGAATATGCAAATAAGGATTGATTTTGTTTATTATCCATGAGTAGCAGTTCTTCACATCAGGAAATTTGGTTTTTTTGCCAACGTTTCCGATTTTGAAACATGCCCAGTCTATCAAATGCTTCAGAGGGCCGGAGAAAACTACGGATACAAATGAGAACTAACTTCAAGGTGCCGGCATTCTGCCGTTCTTCATATGACTTTGTGTGTTTCTACTGCATAGATCTAAATAGAAATGTGTGGCCTAAACCTACAGATCTCAGCTGAGGTAAATAGTCCTTTACAGATGCAAATACTCCCATTGATTTCAGTTGAGCCGCTTGCTTGAGTAAAGGTTTATAAAGTTGGACCCTTGGGTTTTACAAGTACTGATCTCTTTAATCGTTGTAAATGTGTGTCTGGGGTGCATTAAAATTCTTGGGCCGCTCATTTTCTTTCACTATATTTCATTATAAAGAAATCATGTCATGACAGAGCACTTGGTTTGAATCCTGCCTCTTTCTTATGTGAATGTAAAGCCACCTTGGTTTCTTCGCAGCAATTTTAAAATTCAGATAAAGGCCAAGCTCCTCCTCCAGTAACCCTGTTTCCCTGTTCTGCTAATAAAAATGAAACTACCAGCGCTGAAAATCTGTAAATGACTATTGTTTTTTCTGTCTACACTTGTGCTTTCCAATATTTGGTAGAAAACAACAAAGTTGTTAATGTGGTTCTTTGGTTTTTTAGAGCTGAGCATTGCTTTTGGGTCGGATTCTGGGGAATTTGCTGGAATCACTTGCAGGAGGGGCATCTTTGAGTTAAATTCAGCAGGGATTATAAGTATGCGAAGGTCGAGAAATCCTTCCTCTTAACAGCACTTTCAAATTCACCTTCCAAATATGCAACCATATAATCTGAAGAAAATATACAGAAGTCTTAGAGCGTGGTTTTTAATGTCAGAATCAGAAATCCAAATATTGGTCTGTTTGCTTGCATTGGTGCCAGCCCCCATAGAAGGTCAGTCTTTGGAGACAGACAGAAAGCAATGAGAAATCAGTTACCGGAATGTTCAGCACAGCATTGAAGAAATGTGTTGCAGTGACATAAAAGGTGCAGTTGAAAGGCACAGGTGGGTTTTTGTTTGCTTTTGCTATTTTACTCCTGGAGATAATGAAATAAGGCAGTTTGCTTTCCCCCTTTGTTTAGAACGTCTGTGTTGGAAAAACGTTTAAATGAAAATAAGCTTTTGCCATTCAAAGTAGGATCAAAAAGCATCTGAAAAAGTATTTTTCCTGCTTCCTTTGAAAAGGTCCTGGGTTTTTATAGCTTTTTTTTTTTTTTTTTAAAGAGAGAAGCTAAATTTTAGGCTTTCAACCATGTAAAAATCTTTATCTCCTAGTGAAACACTTCAATGTTGTGATGTTTTAAGAATTGTGAATGCTGAATCCAGCTTGCTATACTAAGTGTTTGGTATAATACAATATTTTTTTTGAGAGGGCAACTGCCACTCTTTTTCCATCAAGATTAAAAAGAAATGTAAAAAGCAATAGATGGAACATTGAGCTGTTGAAACTTGGAGCCAGCACCCTTAGCACAGAGCGTACTGGGAAGTGCTGCTCTTAAGGGTCTCCACCAGCAGTGGTGACTTTTGTGGCTTTCTGTTTTCGATCAAATGAAATCAGCACTTTGTCCATCTTTTGAAAACATGAAACGACGGGTGGAAGCGATGCAAACCAGCAATTCTCCTGCGATGCTGCTGGGAGAAGCTCATTTTGATGAGAAACTCCTCCAGGCAGTTGACTGAATAGCTCAAAAATCTCCGGGCTCCTTATTTTTTCTGCTAAGGATAATGCTGCGAAGCTGTTCAAAATTAAAAGCAAATCTCTTAATAAAGGGACCTCATTCACAGCAAGCAGGAAGCTTTGGGTTTGGAGGTTGTTTTTTTTTTTTTTTTTTTTAAGAGGCGTTGAAGAGTTTATATTTTTATTAACAATCACAACAAAGATGTTTCAGTCTCCAATATGCTAAGTCTTCAAACATTGCTAAGTTAATCTGTGGCCATGTCCGAGGGCACAGCACCTCCAGACGAGGTTTGCCACGGGTGCTAAAGGTGTTCATTAGGCTGCGTGGGGTGGGCAGAACCTAGACAACCTCTACATGAGATTTAAAATCCCAACTCGTTCTGCTGCTGGCTTTACTCCCTTCTTTCTGCTTGCGTTTGATGAAGGATGGGTGTCCTTCTTCCTCCTTGCTTGCTGGAGTTAAAGCAGTTGGTGTTTCCGAATAACCAGGCTGCCTGGTGATTTGTTACCTTGTTAGGTTACCTCGGGCTCCGTGTTTCCTTAAGTGGACCAGCACAGCTAGATGGAGGCAGGATGTGCCAATTAGGATGAAAATACAGTATAAATAAATAAACTCACATTCTCCCCTTGCATCAGAGTGGATGTTTTCAAGCTGCCTGCGCTCAGCATCAAGAACTGATCTTTTTTATGAATATCTCAGGCTCTCTATGCCATTTTTTCCCTCTTTCTGCGCTCGCTCCTCTCCTGGCTCCTTTGTCTCTGCGATCCCCACACCTTGCCTGTCTGTTCACCTGTCTCAAAGCTGCTCATCTCGGAGGCAGAGCTGGCTGAGCTGCCCTCCTTCCCCTCTCTTTTGCATGCTTCCCCGGTCCCTTGCTGTCACTCAGAGCTCCACAGTTGTCCCGTATCCAATTCCAGGCGGGAAATAAAATGGGTCACGGTGCCAGCAGGACTCGAGCATCGCCGAGGAGACCCACGCAGATCGAGTAGTCTTCTGGGACAGGCTGTGGTGGCCAAGCTGTGATGAGCCTGCAATACCCACATTTAGTGCAGGGAAGGAAAATGTCAACTGTTAAATCAGTTTTATTTAGCCTTTAGGTTTGTTTGTTGTTTGCGTTCTGAATTCCATCACTAAAAGGCAAAAAAACCTCTGCAAGATGCTGATCCTTTGAGGGTGATTGTGTTTTAAGTTAGAAATGACGGGGAGAGGGGAGAACTGGGAATTCTTTCCTTCCACATGACTCACAAGTTCCACTGGACTTTTTGGTAGGGGAATATAATTTTTTTTTTTTTGGTAGAGGAGTATATATTCCCATTCTGCAGTTTGGTGGGGCTTCTTTGAAAGCCCACGTTTTCTTTCAGATGCTGATTAGCATTCCACGTATGTCGCGCAGAACAGCACAGCTAACACAGATCAGGTCTTACATTCTGCCAGCATGGTTCAGCCTGTGCAGAGCTCAATGTGGAGCTGGTAAAAATTCACGGACATGCATCGCCCTTGGTCAGTGTGTGCTCCTCGTATCGACAAAGTAATAGTGGCTCAGGCAGATCAAAAGCAACACGTACCAAGGCCAGGAAACGTAAGGTTTTCAGTATTTTCTTTTTAATGTGCTGCTTTCCTGGTTATTTATAACTTAACTATAAAGAATTGCTCTGTAGTGGAACATCAAAAGACGTTGTTAAGTAGATTTCAGTCGCGGAGCTTTCTTTAGGTGACTGCACAAATACCCTTAAACGGCTGCTGGAGAAGAAAATTAACAGATACTCTGAAGGTCGATCGATCCGTCTGATTCTCTGAACTCCATCATGTTTTCAGAGCACAGTCCTGGTTTCAGTATAAACAACAGTAAATCATTTCTGCTCACTGCCAGTGAACATCACATTTTTTGATTTTGTCTGTGCTGATATTTATGTGCACATTGAGGATCTTATCGGGAGGGAAGTGGTGAAAGAAGTTCATTTTGCTTTCGAAAAAGGCAAGGTTGGTAGTTGTTCAGACTGCTATAGTTTTATGCTCAGCTCTTGCAGAAATTTTCCTTTTTTTAATGCAGTCCTGGTGATGAGCTGTTTATTGTTGTGTTGAAACAATTTTGAAGGGCTGTATAACCCCAAGGAAGATGTCATCTCCAGACAGCCGGGGAAGGAGCTCTGTGAAGACGGGGCTCATCATACAGTTGTGTCACAGTTTCACAGACCGCGTAAAATAGCATAAGCTGCCCAAATAAGTCATTTTGTGCTCTGACATAACCCTTCCCTCATGCCTGCTGAGGATATTGGGAGGCTCAGGCGGGGCAGCTCCCTTTTCACAGCCCGTGGGTTTTCCAGTCCAGCTCCCCATCGGGTGATGCGGGGACGGGGTGGTGCTGGTGTGGTTTAGGGCATTGTGGAGGGCAGGATTACAGTGCTGGGACATAGGCGAGTGTTTTGGATGAGTTGGAAAGTGTTGAGGTTTGCAGCAAGTGCAGCCTGGAAGCTGAGGATGTGGGTGGGCAAGTCCCTGCCTCTGCCCAAAGAGAGGAGCAAGTGGTACTGCAGATGCTGTAGCCTTCCCAGACATCCAGGAGTCAACTCAATTTTTTTATTTTGATGTTTTTGTCCAAGTATTTGCTCCCAGCACAGTCCCACCCTTTCCAGTTACTTGTTCCCTGCGGCCAAAAGATACACAGAGCCTGTTCCAGGAGCCCTTTTACAGGCACACAGACCTGTGAGGAAACTCATGCACGTCACTGGGTATGTGTGAATGGTCACAGCACCCCGGCCATCCAGTTCCCCCCAAGGCCAATTTAAAATAAGCTCTTGGCAAACATCTGGATCCATGCTAGCTGTCCCAAGCGTGGGATGTGTGCGTGTGTACATGATGCTTCTCACTGCTGCGTTCTTTTTTCCACAAAATATCAGGGTTATGCAAAAGGGGAGTTGCCAAAGGGGTGTTTTTATTTTGCTTTAAAGGTGTTTGTGCTAAGAGGGTGGATCAACAGTCTCCTTGTTCCTCGAATGGAGCTGTGTCAAGTGTGAATTCAATAGGGAAAGAGATTCAAAACTAGTAAGCAGGGACTTGAAAAAGGGTGATCCGTGAGCGTGACACTCTGAGTGATTTGTTGCAGCATCTTGCAGAATTCCTGGCTAATTGTATGCAACTCTCTCATTTTGAATCTAAACCAGTGTGGTTTCTAAGGCTTCACGTTTATCTGCTAGACATAAGCAGCAATCCTCCCTCCGCCACCGCCCCGTATGCTCATTTTCAAGGGTTGGGACATGTTGTCAGCTGTTGTAGGGTTTCTCTTGCCCTAATCGCCGAGGTGACCTGCCAGGTTGACAGGACACGGACTAGCCTCGCTCTTCCTTTGCCTTGCTTCTCCGAAGGAGTTGGAGTTTGGCTTTCGCTGGCTGAGGATTTACTTCGTTCCCTCAAGGACTTCTGAAGCAAACCAAATAATGTGTTTTGGGAAACCACAGACCTTTCAAATATAAATGCAGCAGGAGATGCAGAATGAAGATAAGCGATCCCAGTGCAAGGAATTTGGGAATTGCATGGAAGCAACAGGAAGGCTTTTGAATGGGCAGATTTCAGTGCTGAGCTTGAGATTTCTCAGGGATGCCGTGTGTTGACCACTCAGATTTCTTCTGCTTCACATTTAGTTACGTGTGTAAGGCAAGGCATCAGAGTAAGGAGCTTCTCCAAGCCGGCAGATGCAAGTGGGAGTTCAGTATTAACAGCTCTGTGTTCTCGCACACGCTTTGACCGATGGTCTGTAATAAATGCGTAGTTCTAAGCATACGTGCTCCCATCTTAAAAACAAAACTAGGAAAACTATGGTTGGGAGGGATTAAATTCTTATTTTAAGGTAACTACAGCTTTCCACAAAGAAATAATAATTAAAATAACAACTGCCTGCTTGCTGGCAAAGCTGCCTGCACCACCCATTTCCATGAATTTATATTCAAGGTGGGGGATACAAGCCTTGGACGGAAGGGGGAAAAAAAAAAAAAAGTGCTTTCTAAAGATCCTTAGTAAATAACTGGCTTCAGGGTTCAGCAAACAGCTTAGGCAAGTTGCATGTCAGATAGAGCCAGGAAATAATTGCAGCATTTAAATAAAAGTTTGGTCATTTTTCGAAAAAGATCTCATGGTTTGCAATGGAAAATGGAGGTTAGTTACATACCCTTCTGGGGAAAAAAGTGTTGAATTTCAGGACTGGGCAGCACTGACCGTACTTAAATCATCTAGATTTACTCTTAGGAGGCATCAAATCAGATCAAATTCTGGTTTCAGTGATGTTGGTACAGATGAGTAGTTACAGAACTGACAGAGATGAGGATATGCTCCTGCAGCTGCTATTTCCTCCAGACTATTTAACCATGTGTTTTTGCTGGCAGCACACCGACCTTTCACATTCCTGCCACTTGCCACCCAGTCCGAGCCCTTCCCTTCACCACTTGGCAAGGAAACATTTTCATGTGGAAGGAGATTTTGCCCAAGAATCTATGTGGCTACCAGATGTTTAGATGGGCTTCTAAATTTTCTTGCTGTTCTTGCAGCTGACTAAATTAATTGGAAAGCAGCCAGAGAGACAGCAGAGTCCGGTCTGGAGTTGAGCAACAAGAAAAGGCTTCGGAGAACTTTATCAAAGCTTCCATTAACCCCCTGCTGATGTCCTCCAGCAGGATTTTTTTGAGAGGGTGGAAACACAAAAGCCAGGCTGCACAACTGCCCCTGTGTGTCCATTCAGAGGCTTGAAATCCCCACAGTTACTAATTAAAATGCCATGCAGAGCAGTGCAAATAAACATCGCCAGGCCCTGAAGCCCAGAGTTTGGCCCTGCCTTGTTCTTGGGAGGGCAGGATGCTGAGTGGACCCGGAGGATGGGTAAAGCAGCCCTGTTTGGTGCCCGTATTCTGCCCTTGCATGAGGAGCTGCAAAAAATGTATTGGGTCCATCCATGTGCACAAAACCACGCTCTCCAAATGCCATCCTAGGGCAGCCTGCTATTTTTTAGTGTTTTTTTCTTTTCTTTGCATAGCGTTGCGTTAAACCGTGGCGACTAAATAGAGCTGTGGCATGCCTGCCGGAGCTCTCTAATCACGTTTGCCAGATTCTGGCGGCCATCGGGATGCTGAGCACACGAGTGAATACGGCTCCTTTCATTGAGAAATGTCACTTCAGATTTAGCCCCACGTGTGGACTGGTGTGCAGGGAGAGCTTTATTAGCGTGGCAGGGCTCCAGTGGGCTTCCCCTCCCGACAAAGCGGGCGAGCGCGGAGCCTCTCTCTGCGCCGACTTGAAGGATTTCATGGCGTCTCCTTCGATTAAGATAATCTGCCTTCATTACTAAATTCGAGAACTGGAGCCCCAGAACTCTCAGCAGTGCTCTCCGAAAATGGATCCAGGCTCGCCAAGAATTGTGATTTGTAAACTGATAATAACAACAGTTGACCGTGGTTTGGGGTTTATTTTTTTAAATCCAATTCCAGAGAGTTGTGGGAAGCTCAAATGTTTGCATTTCGTTCCTCTGGTTGTTTGTATTTCAAAACATACCTTATGGAAAAGTCCTATTATTAATTTTAAAAATTTAAAAAGTTAATTTAAAATGATAACTTTAGTGTCAGCCTTCTGAACTGTTCCTGTGGAATTTATTAGGATTTTTATCTCTGCTGTTGAATTCTATCACCTAGTCTTAAAAAGGTGATTGAGTGATTCTGATTATTATTTTTTTTTTATTAAATACTTGAACTGTTCCATAAAATCTCTTTGGTTTGTCTGTATTAAAATCCATGGAAAGCACCCATGGATTATTACAGACAGACGAACCCTTAAACTCTAATGGGCCTTGCATATAAATGTCTTTCAGTTCCATAGATCACTGAAGACTAAAAGGAAAGCACTGAAGTCTTTAATTAGCTTTTTATGATTTTTAATTTTCTATGTGCCGTTAAATGATCCCGCCAATAAATAATAGAATGCAACAGTTTTGGCCATGCAAAATAGGAAGGTGGAGCAGGCTGGGAGGAATGCCTTGGATATGAATTGAGTTTTGTGCCACGTCCATTTATTGTAGCAAACAAATAAAGGCATGATCTCAAGACAACCCGTTGCAGCAGCTCCCTGGGAAGATTGCGCTTGTCTCGATAACGTACTGCATTCTTTAAATCCGTCCTCTGAATCAGCCTCAATTCATCTTCCTTAGCATAAAAGGGGATGCAGATGGAATGGCTGCAGCCTCCCTTCCAGTTTATCAGGATATTGTGCATGCCCATAAATAAGGCAGAAAGTGACTGGAATGTGCAGGCGGCTGGGCGTTAGATCCCATGTTTTTCTAGCTGCCTGGGCGCTCTGGGATGGGATGGCCAAGGGGAGGCTGGCAGAGATCTGTGGGCTCTCCAGCCTCCTTCAGACACGATGTGCAGACCCAGCGGTGCCTTTCAGCTGTTGCCTTCCTACCGTGCTGCTTCCAACCTTATTTTCGGTCTGGCTGATCCTTGAATGGAAGTTCTGAACTTCAGCTGCATCAAATGAGAAGATAAGCACATTTCTGAACCTGTTGATGGCAAAACGGGACTAAAACCCATGAACCTTCCAGGGAGGAGAGGCATAACATTGAAAATTCCTTTATACGCTGTTAGAAAAAAAATATATTTATATTATGGGTTTTGTATGAAGATCGTATTGTTTCTTGCAGTCCCCATCGAGTACGCTCCTCATTGAAGAGGAGAGACCTGCCACAGAGATCTGCTCATCAGGAGCTGGGGCAGGTTCTCTGTGTCCTCCTGCAAATCTGACACTGAAAATGAAGGCACAGGCTCAAAACACAGACCCATCCATGCGGTAGCTGAGCTAATTTGGGATTATTGTTTTTGCAGGCTTTTATTTGCCCAGGCTGTAGCTCAGTGCTCCTCCAGGAAACAAACACGGCTCGTTTCTTTGTACAACTCCACATCTTCATAACCCCGTGAGGCTGATTCTTCTTAAATATTTTTTATTTACATTTTTTTAGAATTGAATTTGTTCAGACTTTGTAATGGCACTTGCATGGCGCAGGATACTTTACCAATTATCTTTGTGACTCTTTCCCACTGAGGCAGCCACCTTTAATATTTAATTGCTTCTTCCATTTGGGGTTTTTTCCTAATTGACAGAGTTTTTAAATGAATAATGCACTAGTTTTCAGTATCCGGCAGAAAACCAAAATAATGAAGCACCTTTATAAGTTTAATTATGTGCCACCTATGATGTAATTGGTTACCGACATCATGAACTAAGATTTTAATTTTAAGTCTTATGTGTTTCAGGAAGCTTGAGAGTCTTCCCCAGTTTGTCCCTCATCACTTTTTTTAGCTGAACAGCAAACTTCAGGTAGTTTTGCTTTTAGCAGCAACACTGTGTGCAGAAAATGGTTTTCTCTCTCATCGGGTCTTTTAATGATTTTTAATTTCCTGAAGAATTCTACCTGTTGTGGATGAAGGAAAAGGGGCTTAATTCAGTTCCAGTGAGAGGACCTGGTGGGAGAGCTCCGAGTGTGAGTTAGATGTGCTGCCATCCAATTCTTGGTGGTACTTTTCCAAAAGCATGGGCTATCTATCCCCTGAGGAAGAGGAACTCTGATGAGAAGTATGGCAGGTTGTCTTGCAGTGTCCTGGAAGAGCTGAGGATCTCCAAGTGCTGTCACATGAGTGTCCTTGACAAAGTGCTACTAATGGGAGCCCAGAAAACCTAAAC